>JANAVB010009085.1:0-82429 GCA_029216955.1 Iris pallida | reverse complement strand
AGGACTAGGAACGTAGACATGCCAGCTGTATACATACGAAGTACACTCCAATATATAGAAACCTCGTATGAATACATAAGCTGTAAAATGCAGTAGAACCATAACTAATCTCATCCACATAGAATAAATGAATAAAAGTATCATATACGAGAATGAATTTTCTTGATACAATATGTTGGGCGGCGGAGACAAATCCACTACAACAAAAAAAGGAAAAGTACATAGAAATGAAATGAGTGGCGATCGAAGCGAAGACGATCCAAGTGCAATCATCCTCGACGAAATAGCGATCACGCTAGAGCTAAAGCACCTGCGAAGACAATAGCACACACCTGGCGAGATAACCAGGTACTCAGAGGGACGTAACAAGACACATAATATCATGCCATATAAACTGAATAAATATTACTCAAATAAATAAGTCAATTGAATTTATAACATGGTCCAATACACACCTATTGAACGAGCGTACCATCCCCCAACCAAACAAGGACAAGAGATGGTAAATAATTCACGGTGACGT
Organism: Iris pallida; assembly: GCA_029216955.1. Lineage (NCBI taxonomy): Eukaryota > Viridiplantae > Streptophyta > Magnoliopsida > Asparagales > Iridaceae > Iris > Iris pallida. The sequence goes on along the minus strand of JANAVB010009085.1, from coordinate 81,906 downwards.
ATCTTTCCATTTATGAATCCAATATGGTATCCGGACCCCAACAAGGTTCAATACCTTCTCATCGAAGTAGTAAGTCACACCTATAACCAAACAGGACAAGATGTGACGAACTAATCCGTGACAAGTTATTGTTCCAAGCCACGGTCAGATACAAGTACCCAAACCAAAAGTACTCGTACCTAACGGATAAAGGTAGCCTAACCGTTCTAAGTGAATGTAGTTAAGAACAATTCATGGTCGCATGACTACCCGGTCAATACCAATGCAGTACCTCAGTAGCGAGTCATAACACCATATACTGTTCCTCAGTACCGAGCGAGTCTATAGCATATAGTCTACCTATCGTTCCTTAGTAGCGAGCGAGTCTACGATAGATAGGGTGGTAGTCAACTTCCAATCATGTTCTTCCCGCCCAATGCCAACTCATAACTGCTAAGTCTTCTAGCATATATTCTATTAGCAGTTATTTCGTAACGCACGGCTTATACGTACTGGTGGCCAGCCAATCACGCATGTCTGAGTCCTATATGTGACATACAAACAACGTGGTATAAACGTGTTAAGGCCTATGAATGCAACACACAAAGGGTGGTCCCTTAACTCTAAGTTTAATGTGTAAGAAAATAATACATAGCAAGAACTGAACTGTAAATTCTAACAGGTTATGCCATGTATCACAGTTTATTTGCATAAAGAAAATAATGAACATGCATAAAATATGAGCTAAAATAATTTAACAGCAAATGGCATGGTGTCTTGCCTGGTAGGACGCCTGGTGTGCTGCGATGATCAAGGTGGCATAAACTGTGACTTTGGTGTAACAACTAAGCAAGGTAACCTATGATGGTGGCACGGACAGTTCCATTGGGTCCAGAAGGGTCAAATTAGTTAGGTTCGACATAAGGTACGTACAGATTTGGCAAGGGATTGAGAATAGGACTAATCGCAGAAGAGGAAGATAATCGAAACAATTTGATAATTAAAAATATATACGTTTTTAGAAAACTAATTATAATACTCGAAAATATTTTCTTATTAGCTAAATAGTTTTTTTTAAGTATATATGATTGAAAAATGAAAATGTTTTAAGGCAATCTCTAAGTTTGTAAAGACACGACTCTAGATAGAAAATATTATATTTTAGAAACTACCTTGAAATATCTAGAAAAGAAAAATCATTTTAGGCCACATTATAATTTAAAAGTCGAAACTATTTCCTAACCAAATGAAAATCTGCAACAAAATATTTTTAGGAGCCAAAATATTTATAGATAAACATCTCAAAAATCTAGAAAAATCTGTTTAGGGCTAAAAACCTAATTTGAAATTATATGTAGAGTTAAGTTACTACTATATTCTGTTTCAGAATTCTTAATATAATAAAACAAAATTACTAAGGTAATAATAATAATAATAATAATAATATAACAATAATAACTAATAATAATAATAAATAATAATAATAATAATAATAATAATAAAAATGATAATAATAATAATGAACAACAGTACACCTATACAAAACAACAGAAATAATAATAATAAATGATAATAATACTAATAACAATAATAATTATAATAACAGTAATATGTAATAATAAATATAATATAATCATAATATCAGTGGCATATAATAATAATAATACTGATAGTACTAAAATCATAACAGAGCAGTTCCTTTTGAAAGGAAGTGAAGAGAGGGAGAGAGTGTCGAGAAAGGGGGAAGAGCGGGAGGATCGAGAGGGTTCCGGCGCGATGGACGGCGCTTGGGCGCGGCGGTTCCTCGGGAACGGGAAGTCGGAGGGATCGGTCGGGGCTCAGAAGAGGGTTTCAGGCGGCCAACGAGGGGTTTGGGGTTCGGCCACGGCGAGGGGCTGAGGCAGGCGGCGGTGGAAGAGGCAGGGTCGGTGGAGCTCCAGCGGATAGGTTGGGCCGGAGGCGCGGAGCGGATGTGGTGGTTGCGGGAGGCCGGGTCGGGCACGACGAGCAAGGAGGTCGGCCGGTGCTCCGGTCTGCGCGGCGGAGGGGAAGAGGACGCGCAGCCAGGCGTGCTTCCGGCGAAGAGGGGTCGCGGTTGGTGTAAAAATGGGCGGAGGAGAGAGGAGGTCAGGCGAGCGACGGCGTCTTCCGGAGGGTGCGGTGGTGGCGCCTCCACGGAGTGCGGCGGTTCGACGGCGAGGTGGAGGCCCGGGCGGTGGAGGTGAGTCTTGGTTAGGATTTTAATTTCTTCCTTCTTTGTTGGTGGTGGTGATTTTTACGGTGGTCCGGTGGTGGTTCGGGTCTGGACCGATGGGTCGATGGTGGTGGTTTGGGCGATTGGAGCGGGGGACAGTTTGTCCGTGGTGGTGTCGTCCAAGGATGGGTGTGGTGGTTGTGGTTTCGGGATGGTCAGAGTTTGGCTGGGGCTTGATCGGGTTGTCGAGTGGCTGAGATGGTCGATTGTCGCGGCGAGCGCAGGGCGGTGGCTGGTTGTGACAAATTAGGTTTTAGGATTAGGCTTAGGGTTATGGGATTAGAATTTTGCCATGTCGGAGTTGTCGACATGGAAGAGGATGGAATGTATATAATAATGGAATAAGATATGGACACTGACACGATGCACGCACATTTGTGGAAATTTTGTGGAGGCATTTGTGGAGAGAAAAAAATAATGGAGGAGTACCTGCCTATTTATAGGATGTGGGAATTCCTATTAAGATAAGGATTATGAATAATTAAACCCAATTTAGATAATTCAATCTATAATTTAATTCAAATCCAAATCCAAATACAAATCCTATTTAAATTCATCTATTATTTAAAATTAAATATGATAACTCATCTTTCAAACATAGATATTAATTTAATTATTTAAATAGATCCATAAAATCAAATCAGAATTTAAATTGCCACAATAATTTAAAAATACGTTTTCCAAAATACTATAATAATTAATTTCGAAAATACATTATTATTTGCTATATAAACTTAATAAATCTTTATGAAATATATATGTATACGGGAATAATATTATATTATTATTAATAACTGTTTTCACGAAGACTTTTTATAAATAATAAATAAAATTAATTTGGAAACTTGGGTATAACAAAATAATTATTATGTATATTATTTTGAAACTATATAAAAAGATACAAAAATTTTTCTAAAATATGTACGCTCGCACATATTCGCACTCGTCGAGCAAACTCAAAAAATAAACTTTTGCGTACGACGTACAATACGACTATGTGACGTATAATACAAAATTTTAAACCAGTACCAAATTTAAAAATAGTAGAAATTTAGGGGTTTTACATCCTACCCATCTTAAAAGAATTTTGTCCTCGAAATTAAGAATTTAGTAGGGGGTGAGAAGACACAAGGGGGTATCGATGGGGATCAAACGATGAAATGTTTTCACAAAATCATGTCGTAAGAAATCACGATCTAGATCATAGAAAAATAATACGGTATGGTCATGGGTAATGAATGAGGGTCACGATTTAGAGAATGAAATAGATTCACTTAAATTAAGCGATTAGAGGGTCTTGATAGGGCCGAGTAGTTTAGGATGAAGATATAGCAACATCGAGTGAGAATGGTCATAGCCGATAGGAAGGCTAGAGGAAGTTCTAGTATAACGTCTTCGTCCTTCTAAAATAGGGGAAGGCGAAAGTAATAAGGGGTTCAAAAGATGATATTATCGAGTACAAATACGTGGTTCAAGGACGACCGAAAAAGAATTTCAAAAGGAGTTGCCAAGGCAGTTGCGGATGGGACTCTAAAGGACAAGTTTAGCTATGTCCCTATCCACGTAGAATAATAGACAAAAGCAAACCAAAGTGCACTCGGTTGATCAGACCATCATGCACCGGTTCTGATTAGACAATATGTTAGTGAGCGCGCTCAATAGCATAAGTCATGAACAAACTCGATAAATGGATGAGTTTGCAAAACTAGATTATAGTAGAAACGTTAGTCAAGGTGGTAAAAACATAGGCACGGGAGACTAAGATTGGGAAGAAAGTAGAAATTGGTTCGAACTTCTAAAGGATATAAGTCATGTCATGTGATGGTCTTCCTACAGTCATCCTATAGTCTTTTTGTCCAAGTCTTTGGGTGGCTAGATGGGTTAGGGTTCTCTAAATTCTAGAATCTAAGTGAACTCGTGAATATAGGTCACTAGGTCAAAGGGGTTGCTAGTTCATAAGGTATCCTACCCAACTTAAAGAATTAAACTAATAGTGTTTGGGACAACTAACAAGTCGGGTGAATCTCTAGCAAGCACGAAGGGAAGTTAAGAATAGGGATGGAAGGAAGCAAGCAGATACAATTGATGAGTCGGTCGAATATGGAATCGAAGAAAAGGTCAAGTATGCGGATGAAATCCTAGACTTCTAATCCTATTCGCAGGCTTGCTTGGTACGGTAAAGTAACCAAACAATTTATCTTGACCTGCATGGACCACCACAAAAATATGTAACACCCCAGTCCCAAAATACGTAGGACTAGGAACGTAGACATGCCAGCTGTATACATACGAAGTACACTCCAATATATGGAAACCTCGTATGAATACATAAGCAGTAAAATGCAGTAGAACCATAACTAATCTCATCCACATAGAATAAATGAATAAAAGATATCATATAATGAGAATGAATTTGTCTTGATACAATATGTTGGGCGGAGACAAATCTACTACCAACAAATATAGAAAAAGTACATAGAAAAAAATGAGTGGCGAGCGAAGCGAAGACGATCCAAGTACAATCATCCTCGACGAAATAGCGATGATCACGGCTAGAGCTAAAGCACCTGCGAAAGACAATAACACACACCTGGCAAGATAACCAGGTCCTCAGAGGGACGTAACAAGACACATAATATCATGCCATATAAACTGAATAAGTGTTGCTCAAATAAATAAGTCAATTGAATTTATAACATGGTCCAATACACACCTATTGAACGAGCGTACCATCCTCCCCAACCAAACAAGGACAGAAGATAATAAACTAATTCACGGTGACGTATCTTTCCATGCTATAAATCCAATATGGTATCCGGACCCCAACAAGGTTCAATACCTTCTCATCGAAGTAGTAAGTCACACCTACAGCCTAACAAGGACAAGATGTGACGAACTAATCTGCGACAAGTTATTGTTCCAAGCCACGGTCAGATACAAGTACCCAAACCAAAAGTACTCGTACCTAACGGATAAAGGTAGCCTAACCGTTCTAAGTGAATGTAGTTAAGAACAATTCATGGTCGCATGACTACCCGGTCAATACCAATGCAGTACCTCAGTAGCGAGTCACAACACCATATACTATTCCTCAGTACCGAGCGAGTCTATAGCATATAGTCTACCTATCGTTCCTCAGTAGCGAGCGAGTCTACGATAGATAGGGTGGTAGTCAACTTTCAATCATGTTCTTCCCGCCCAATGCCAACTCATAACTGCTAAGTCTTCTAGCATGTAATTCTATTAGCAGTTATTTCCTAACGCACGGCTTATACGTACTGGTGGCCAGCCAATCACGCATGTCCGAGTCCTATATGTGACACACAACAACGTGGTATAAACGTGTCAAGGCCTATGAATGCAACACACAAAGGGTGGTCCCTTAACTCTAAGTTTAATGTGTAAGAAAATAATATATAGCAAGAAACTGAACAGTAAATTCTAACAGGTTATGCCATGTATCACAGTTTATTTTGCATAAAGAAAATAATGAACATGCATGAAATATGAGCTAAAATAATTTAACAGCAAATGGTAAGGTGTCTTGCCTGGTAGGACGCCTGGTGTGCTGCGATGATCAAGGTGGCACAAACTGTGACTTTGTGTAACAACTATGCAAGGTAACCTCTGATGGTGGCACGGACAGTTCCATTGGGTCCAGAAGGGTCAAATTAGTTAGGTTCGACATAAGGTACGTACAGATTTGGCAAGGGATTGAGAATAGGACTAATCGCAGAAGAGGAAGATAATCGAAGAAATTTAAGAATTAAAAATATATACGTTTTTAGAAAACTAATTATAATACTCGAAAATATTTTCTTATTAGCTAAAATAGTTTTTTTTTTTATATATATGATTGAAATATAAAAATGTTTTAAGGCAATCACTAAGTTTGTAAAGACACGACTCTAGATAGAAAATATATATATTTTAGATAACTACCTTGAAAAATCTAGAAAAGAAAAATCATTTTAGGCCACATTATAATTTATAAGTCGAAACTATTCCTAACCAAGTAGAAAATCTGCAACAAAATATTTTAGGAGCCAAAATATTTATAGATAAACATCTTGAAAATCTAGAAAAATCTGTTTAGGGCTAAGAACCTAATTTGAAATTTATGTAGAGTTAAGTTACTACTATATTTTGTTACAAAATTCTTATATATAATAAACAAAATTACTAAGGTAATAATAATAATGATAATAATAATAATAATAATAATAATAATAATATAAATAATAATAATAATAATAAAATGATAATAATAATAATGAACAACAGTACACCTATACAAAACAACAGAAAATATAATAGATGATAATAATACTAATAACAATAATAATTATAATAACAGTAATATGTAATAATAAATATAATATAATCATAATATCAGTGGCATATAATAATAATAATACTGATAGTACTAAAATCATAACACAGCAGTTCCTTTTGAAAGGAAGTGAAGAGAGAGAGAGAGAGAGTGTCGAGAAAGGGGGAAGAGCGGGAAGATCGAGAGGGTTTTCGCCTGAGGGGGCGGCTCCGGCGCCGATGGACGGCGCTTGGGCGCGGCGGTTCCTCGGGAACGGGAAGTCGGAGGGATCGGTCGGGGCTCAGAAGAGGGTTTCAGGCGGCCAACGAGGGGGTTTGGGGTTCGGCCACGGCGAGGGGCTGAGGCGGGCGGCGGTGGAAGAGGCAGGGTCGGCGGAGCTCCGGCGGATAGGTTGGGCCGGAGGCACGGAGAGGATGTGGTGGTTGCGGAAGGCCGGGTCGAGCACGACGAGCAAGGGGTTCGGCCGGTGCTCCGGTCTGCGCAGAGGAGGGGAAGAGGACGCGCAGCCAGGCGTGCTTCCGGCGAAGAAGGGTCGCGGCTGGTGTAAAAAGGTGCGGAGGAGAGAGGAGCTCAAGCGAGCGGCGGCGTCTTCCGGAGGGCGCGGTGGTGGCGCCTCCACCAGAGTGCGACGGTTCGACGGCAAGGCGGAGGCCCGGGAGGTGGAGGTGAGTCTAGGTTAGGATTTTAATTTCTTCCTTCTTTGTTGATGGTGGTGATTTTGACGGTGGTCCGGTGGTGGTTCGGGTCTGGACCGATGGGTCGATGGTGGTGATTTGGGCAATCAGAGCGGGGGACAATTTGTTCGTGGTGGTGTCGTCCAAGGATGGGGGTGGTGGTTGTGGTTTCGGGAAGGTCGAAGTTTGGCTGGGGCTTGATCAGGCTGTCAGGTGGCTGAGGATGGTCGATTGTCGCGGCGAGCGGCAGGGAGGTGGCTGGTTGTGACAAATTAGGTTTTAGGATTAGGCTTAGGGGTATGGGATTAGAATTTTTCCATGTCGGAGTTGTCGACATGGAAGAGGATGAAATGTATATATAATAATGGAATAAGATATGGACACTGACACGGTGCACGCACATTTATGGAAATTTTGTTTAGGCAATTGTGGAGAGAAAAAAATAATGGAGGAGTACCTGCCTATTTATAGGATGTGGGAATTCCCATTAAGATAATGATTATGAGTAATTAAACCCAATTTAGATAATTCAATCTATAATTTAATTCAAATCCGAATCCAAATCCAAATAAAAATCCTATTTAAATTCATCTATTATTTTAAAATTAAATAAGATAACTCACCTTTCAAACATAGATATTAATTTAATTATTTAAATAGATCTATAAAATCAAATCAGAATTTAAATTGCCACAATAATTTAAAAAATATTTTCCAAAAATACTATAATAATTAATTTCAAAAATACATTATTATTTACAATATAAACTAAATAATCATTATGAAATATATATGTATACGGGAATAATATTTTTATATTAATAACTGTTTTCACGAAGACTTTTATAAATAATAAATAAAATAATAATTTAGAAACTTGGGTACGATAACAAAATAACTATTATGTATATTATTTTGAAACTATATAAAAGATAGAAAATATTTTTCTAAAATATGTATGCTCGCACATATTTGCACTCGTCGAGCAAATTCGAAAAACGAACTTTCGCGTACGACGTACAATACGACTATGTGACGTATAATACAAAATTTTAAACCACTACCAAATTTAAAAAATTGTAGAAATTTAGGGGTTTTACAACCAGAGAGAATGTGTTCCCAGTGGCCGTCCGTATTGTAGTACGGTACGCCCATAAGCATTCGCCAAGCTTCTCATTCCAGTTACGTTTGTTGGAAGACACGAACTTCTTGATCAGCTTGATTATAGAATTTATTGAATACTTCTGCTAATCCATTCGCTGCCAGATTGTACGGTGTTGAAGCAACATTCTAGATTCGGTGTTTGTCGCAGAACCGATAGAAGGTGTGGCTTGCGAACTACAGACCGTTGTCGTGGATGATCCTTCGGGGCAGTCCAAAGTGATAGATGACGTGATGCTTGAGGAAGCTGATCACATTTGAAGTCTTCACTTCTGCCAGCGGAATAGCCTCCGCCCATTTGGAGATGTATTCTGTGATTGCGAGTATGAAGCGATGTCTTCGGGACGAAGGCAGAGTGATCGGACCGATGATGTCCATTCCCCATGCTTCGAATGGCTAGGATGCCACCGTCAGATGTAGAAACTCGGATGGCAGGTGGATGAAATCTATGTGGACTTGACAGGCTTTGTACTTTCTTGCATAGTCTATCGCATCTGCCACCATCGTAGGCCAGTAATGGCCCATTCGGCGAAGGCGATATTGTAATTTCGGGCCAGGCTGATGGGCCCCCTAAACGCCATCGTGAGCTTCGCATACTGCTTCTTTGGCTTCTGTTTTGACAGACACCGAAGCAGTAATCCATCGTATGATCGTCGATACAGCATTTTTCTCTCTGTATCGTAGAAGAATCTGAGGGAACGTTCCTGATGGAAGTGGCCACTTTCGGATTCTCCGGCAAGATGTCGTAGACTACGAAGTCAATAAATGGCTGTCTCCAGTCTGGTGTTTCGTCAACTGTCAGAGCAGAGTAACTCTCAACACATTGAACATTGTCCTTGGGATAGACCAATTCACGGCCTATTATGTCAACCAAGTGGTGGGCATGGTTCGGAACCGCTAAGGAAGCGGCAAGTACTGCTAGGGCATCGGCTTTAATATTCTAGAGTCTGGGAACGTGTTCTATAAAGAATCCTTCCAAGGACGAGATGATGTCAATCGCTATTTGATGATAGGGGATCATATCTTCATGATGAACCTCGTATGAACCCCGGATCTGATTAACAATTAGCTATGAGTCACCATATGCTTCAAGGTGCTCTACCTCCAGTTTCTTTGCAAGTCGGAGGCCGATAACCAAGGTGTTGTACTCTGCCATCTTGTTTGAGCAAGGCTTCGTGAGGGAGTATGCCCGATTGATCACCAACCCGGAGGAAGAAATTAGCATCACCCCGACCCCAGCAACGATATTGCCCTTGGGCCCGATTCTCGAAGCGCCGTCGAAGAACATTCGCCAGATGGCGTCATAGGATACCGCATTTGAATTGGCGACCTCGTCTAGTATCTTTTCGTATATTCAGGTTATCTCCGAGCCTGGATGGGCTGCTAAAAAGTCTGCCAGAGCTTGACCTTTAACAGCCTTCTGCGGAACGAAGATCATGTGATAGGGAGACAATAATATCGCCCAGGTAGCAAGGCAAGAGCTGAGTGCCCCTGGTTTGGTCATGAGTACCCTGAGAGGGTTGACTCGTGATATCATGTGTATGGTTTGTCCCGTAATGTAGTGTCGCATATTTGAATGGCAAACACTAGAGAAAGGCACTCCTTCTCTACGACAGTGTATCTGTACTCTGGCCCAATCATCTTTCGACTGAGGTAGTATATAGCTTGCTCATGGCCTGCATCATTATTTTGTGCTAGTAAAGCACCGAGAGAATGCTCCATTGCTCGCACATAGAGCAGGAATGGTTTTCCAGCAACCGGGGCCACCAGAACTGGAGGGTTTGACAGACATTCTTTGATGCTGTCGAAGGCGCGCTGGCATTCTTTATCCCATACGAATGAAATTCCCTTCTTTATGAGGTGGGTGAATGGTTGACATCGCCCGGAGAGGTTAGAGATGAACCTCCTGATGTAAGCTAGCGTCCCTTGAAGGCCTCGGAGTTCACGGAGATTTCTCGGGGGACCCATCTCCATGATTGCCTTCGTTTTCTCAGGGTCTATGTGGATTCCCTGGGCAGTAATGATAAAACCTAGGAATTTTCCACTAGATATGCCGAAGAAGGATTTGGTAGGATTCATTTTCAAGTTGTGCGCTCGCATCAGGTCGAATACCGTCCTCAAATCTTGCAGATGGTCTCCCTTAGAGCGACTTTTGACGGCAACGTCATCAACATAACACTCCATGGTCTTACGCAGATGATCTCTAAAGATGACACCCATAGCTCTTTGATAGGTGGTGCCAGCATTCTTTAAACCAAAGGGTATGACTGTGTAACAATACACGCCAATCGGTATTCAGAATGATGTATGCTTTTCGTTGTCAGAAAACATCTTGATTTGGTTGTATCCTGAGAAGCCATCCATGAATAACATGCGCTCAAATCCACATGTGTTGTCGATCATGATGTCCGTGATGGAAAGAGAGAACTCGACTTTGGGACATGCTCCGTTTAGATTTCGGAAGTCGATGCAGATTCGAATCTTTCCATTCTTCTTGAGGACTGGTACTATGTTGGCGACCCAGTCTGGATGTTGTTCCTCGCGGATGAAGCTGCTGGCTATCAGTTTGTTGACCTCAGCTTCAATGGCATTCATGTTGGGACGGAACCGTCGTTGCTGTTGCTTGACTGGTTTTGCGTCCGGACGAACGTTGAGTTTGTGAAGTGCAACCTTGGGGTTCAGTCCTGGCATGTCTTCGTAGCTCCAGGCGAAAACGTCGATGTATTCTCTGACGAGTTACAGTAGCGATTCTCGCTCTTTGTCTGTCAGATTCTTGCTGACGAAGATGGGCTTTAGAGAAGACTCATTGCCGAGGTTGACTTGCATGTCCTCATCTTCAGTAGGGGCTCTCTTTGTTCGAACCACTTTTCCCATTGTGTATCCAGTTGTTGGGCCCACGGCTCTAACTCAAGAAGTTCAGGAATGTCTTCTTCTTCTTCATAGGTGTCGGCGAATCCCATATTGACGGACAAGACTTGCATGAATATGTCCCCGATGCTGACATCCGAATCAAAAGTTGGTTATCCGGTTGATTATGAATGCCAGTCGCATACCTCATCTGAGCTTTCAGGGGTCGTTGTAGGTGTAACATAACCTAGCCCATATCTGGTCTTGTTGTAGTAATCCCGTAGTTTCCCAGCCGGGACCGTCAATTGTAAGGGTAATCGCTGTCCAGTGCCATAGTTCAAGCCTGGCATAGTTTCCAGATCATATCCCTATTTTTACATGAGGTACTTGGATCTGGAGCTATAAAGATAAAGGGGCAGTCTTCCGGTGTCGAGCTTGAGATCAACTTATTCTATCTTGAAGGGTTGTGGATCATTCTTCCGGCCGAAGATGATTGGATGATCCTCTCCCTCGACTATGTTGTAAGCGTCTTCCACTGGAGTAAGTTGGTCTGCAATGTAAACATTTGTCACCTGTGTGTATAGGTGGGTGCCTATACCATATTCCATGGCATATATGTACAAAGCTTATTAAGCTCGAGGTAGTTCAAAGATAGCCCTTTATTGATGAAGTAAGGTATCTTTTCCAGTAGAATTACATCATCTGTAGATGGAACATCAGTGTGAGCAGCCAGATACTTGGCTAACTCTAACTCTTCTTCGGCTACCCCCTGTGTCAATGAAGACTGGAAGGATGACTTGGGCAGCTTAATTGTCAGGGGCTCCATTGGTGGAGTAGAACGTAGAGTCGTTAGCCTACTAGCAACCCCCAGTTTGGTGCTTGGTGCTGTACGGGAAGTTGTTGGCTGGCTAGCAATCCCCAGCTTAGAGTTCGGCTGCCGATTCATTCTGGGAAGACGAATCGTCATCGGCTTGACAGAGGGATTGAGCTCCTCTGTTTGTTGCTGGCTAGCTCTAGCCAGCCTGATTGTTAGTGGCTCTGTCGTGGGTCTTGGTGCTTGGCCAGACATTGGTAGTCAGATTATCATCTGGCCCTCCTGTGCAGAGAGGCTGATTGCATCCTTACGTAGAGTGGCTGTAAGGGGTGCAGTTCTGCCAGGTTTACGGGCTTGGAGGTAGATCGTCAGAGGTTGTTCCGATCCTGATGCCGCCTCGGTTTGAGCTTGAGTATCTCCTTCGACAAGGTACCTTTTGACTTCTCATACAAGCATGAGTTTGAGTAGTAGGATTTGACCCCTTTAAAGAGATCGATATCGACAAATTCTGTCCTCATGAAGTCGTGCTTATCGACGTACTTGAAGCACTAGTACAGTGTGGAAGACACGATCATGTAATCGTGTATCCAAGGATGCCCCAGGAGAATATTGTAGGAAGTGTCCGTGTCTGTGACATAATAGGTCACTTCTGATTGAAGATCGCCGATTTGGCATTTCAGACGAATCTTCCCGATCGGATAGCTTCTGCCTGAATTGAAACCGCTGATGGCAGTATTTGTCGGCGTCAGGCGATGCATCGGGATACGCAGGTAGTGCAGCAGGCTCTTCGGGATGATGCTTATGGAAGAACCGGGATCAATATGCATCCGATCCACCTTGATGTCGACAATGTATCCAGTATAATACAGAGGGCGATCGAGCAGGTTGGTCTTGATAAGCATATCCTGCGGCATAAAGACAATGTTGGCCGGTGTGTTGGCCGGTGTGGCCAATTCTGGAGTGCCTCGCTCAGTGCGACGCAAACATCTTTGGAGAGTCTCAGGAGCTCATATAGCGATAATTTGGCCAGTGTGTTGGCAAAATGTGCCAAGATGTCAAAGTTGTAGGGTCTCTCCAGCCCATAAGGCGCCTCTTTTCTGAGTGGTTTGTCAAAGCGAGTCTCCTTCGGCCTAGGCTTGTCGGTCATCGGAGACTGAGAAGGTCATGGAGCATCAGTAGTAACCGGCTGATGATCTTCAGCCGAGTTATCCGGTGTAGGTTGGGATTGTGCACCCGATCGGGTGACGACAGATGTAGCTTCTTCGACCTCTGCCGAGATTGTGCAACATGATTTGACATTTCTACTCTTTTTTTTGCTGGTGAAGAGTGGTGCGGACCGAGTCACTTCAGGTACCAAGTACGGATGGACCCACATGACCTCCCTTCGTGATGTAGTAAGGGGTACTAGACCAGCAGCCTGGTCTCGAGGAGGTGGAAGGTTAGCGACCTCCATCTTTGCTCTGGGGACGTGTACTACTCCATCTTGAGTCTTTGTCAGAGGGAAGCTGCCGAATTGTACAGACACCATGTTGGCTGCCACGGTCACCTCTTCGAAATCAATGGCCAAGGCCTCAGAATCGATGAGATGCTGGATGTATCGCTTCAGTTGGAAGCAGTCTTGCGTGGCATAGTGGACAGAGCGATGGTAGTGGCAGTACTTGGGGCTCTCCATCTCTACAGGACGAGGTTCACACCTTGGAGGAGGGAGCTGAATTTGACCTCCTTGTATGAGCATGTCCAAGATGGGCTTGACAAGGCTATCCTCGAAGGAATAGGTCACCTGAGGCCACTGCTTCTCTGCTTGCTTTGGTTCAGGTTTCTGGGCTATGTCGGCCACCATAGCCTGCTTGCCCTTGTTGTCTCGGTTGTTGGAGGAATTACCGTCGTTGTTGTTGTTGGCATTAGGGCGTTTACCCTTGTCCTCTTCCTCCGAGATGTGCAGTCCCAATTGGCAAGCTTTGATCTTCAACTTGTCTTCTGCGCTAGTGGCACTGATGATGAACATCTTCCCGTCCTTAAACTGACTTTCGCCCATCTAGAGGATGATTGTGGGGAGCAGCCTCTTTTGGCAAATTTCAATTAAGGAGGAATCAGGGTTACCAGAAGGCAACTTCATCGCAGTTTGGTGAAACCGCTCAATATAGTTCCTTGTTAGCTCATTTTCTTCCTGAACAACGTCCATGCGGGTGTACATTGTCACATCTTGTCCTACTTCATAGAACCTTTCCAGGAACATACGTTTGAAGCCGATAAAAGAATGGATGCAGTTGTCCAACAAGTTACGGTACCAGTCGAAGGTGACCCCTTCCAATGCCCCGATGAAAAATCATGTAAGGATGGCATCGTCATGGGGCAGATGGTCGGTTGTGACTTCGAAGTAAGTGATGTACCGGCTTGCAGAGGTCTTGCCATCATAGGGATTAATGTTGAATGGCTTATATCTTGGTGGAAAGGGAACATCTCTCCACGCAGCAGGATACGGTTGTCGTATCCTGAGGTCCTGGCAGGTTTTTCGGGCGTAGAACATGGCCCGGAGCTCCTGGACCTCTCGTCTTGCCTTCCTGGCCTCGTCTGCAGCAATGGGAGCTGATATTGTCGGAGGATTGTCACCCGGGTTTGGTGCAGCCGAGTTTGAGTCCGTATTGACCGCGGGACCCAAGCTTGTTTGGCCAGGCGTCCTTCCTTGCAGAGTCGGTAGGACCGCTTTGATCTCGTCCACAGATTTGACCAAGGTATGAAGTATGGCCTCCAGAGTGTCAATGCATTGGCGATCACTGGGACCGTCTTGGTTGTTGTCCGTCATGAACATCGTCCTCACATGAGGAGAGATAGAAGGAACGGTGGAGGACGTGCCTTCTGAGTTATACCCTTGTACAGAGAAGTCGTCAGAGTATATGGGAATGTTCTCCTCTGGTTCGGCCTCAGAAGGAGTGGTACCCCCAGCTTCAGAGCTTGCCTCGTCTTGAGAGTTGTGGACGTCCTCGGGGATGTCGAAACCTGCTGCATTGTTGGGGAAACTGTTCCCCTGGATTATCTTCTTGGAACACCGGATTGTCGTAGATGTTTGGAGGAGTGCTACTTCCGGCTCCAGCGCCTTCCAGAGATGTGGACGATGAATCTCTAAGTGTGGCAGATTTTGTCTTCGAGCGGGTACCTTGGTAAACTCCTCCTGTAACAGTGGTAGGCAACCGCTTAGAAGAGAGTTTCTTGGTTATGTTGGTTGAGATTTTTGGACTGGAGGCATTTGTTTTCTTTCCTTTCCCGCTGCCAGGGATCTTCAGAGCCGAATTGCAGGAGGCAACGAGAAGCGTCTCATCTTCTGAGCTTGGGTGTTGCAGTCATTGGAAGACGGACCGCCGGTCTTCTTGTACTGCCGCGTTGTTGCAGCAGCAGTTGACAATAACTTGGGTGCAGTGATGTCCATGGAAGGACTCTCTGCACACCGAAGCTTCTTCTCTTTCCTTGCGCTTGTGAAGGATCACATCACGTAAGTCAGGTGCATCTTGAGCAACCTTTACACCCGTTTTGTTGGCCCGAGAATCCCGAGCATCTGAGTGTGTTGGCACCATATTTGCTCCCTAATTGTTGGGAGACTCTTGGGAACCGCTCTGTCCGTTTGCTACCGAGGACTGGATTCGAGTGGTTCGGTACAACTTCCCATCGGAGGCCCGTATAATAGTAAGCGGAGCGCTCTGATGGTCAGAGGTTAGGACAGCTGACTGAGCTCACCGAGCCTGCACTGTCCTAGACTTCTTCACTTTAGCACCCGAGGGTGCATAGTAGGAAGAGTCCAAATGGTGTCGCACAGAGTCTGGCATATTTTCTTGGGAAGCATCTGGAGTCAGGACCACATGAGAGGCGGTCGAAGACTGAACCCGAGCAGCATGGAGCATTCATGCAGCTGGCATTTATGGCTGCACAGGAATTCATGCGGCTGGATCTGTTAGCCACATCAGCATTCATGCGGCTGGATCCGTTGGCCACATCAGCATTCATGCGGCTGGATCTGTTGGCCACATCAGCATTCATGCGGCTGGATCCGTTGGCCACATCATCATTCATGTGGCTGGATCTAGTGGCTGCATGAGTCTTCATGTGACTAGAATTGTTGGCCACATGAGCCTTCTTCATGCGGCTAGCACCCTTATGTGGCTTCTTCCTGGACCGCATAGAGTCCCTATTTGTTTTCTCAAGTCCAGCATCGTAGTGCTTTCCTCTGCCAGACTTGAGAACAACAGGGTCCTTCGCGGCCTGAAGGGGGCTGAATGGGAGTCTTCTCCACCGTCTTGGGCAGCAGAGAGCATTTCTTCCAGAGCTTGGGGAAGAACAAATGATTTGGGCCTCCACTCCCTGCGGGCCTTCTTTGTGCGGCCTCGCTTCTGGACCGGGCCAGTGCTCCCATCGGAGAGCATTTCTTCAAACGCCAGTTGGTCGAAGCGGACGACCAGCATCTGTTTTGTAGAGCCAAGTTTGGCTGCGTTCGATTGCGTCACTAACTTCTCAGCCATGGAAAAGTTAGTCACCAGCAGAGTCACCATCGTGTTTGCCATTGATTATAAAAGAACAGAACAGTTTTGAACTCGCTTGTAAAAAAGGAGCCCAGGAACAAAACCCATGAAAAGCAATATAGAGTACAATTGTTTATTTTTGATTCTGGGGGGTGACGGTAGAGGCTCGGGAGAGTGACGAAACTCTGCCTTACTCCTTGGACGATCGGACGTCGCTTCGGCTCTTGGGAAAGAAATGCTCTTGCTTGATGCTCTTATGCTTCTCTCTGTGTCTCTGCCGCTCTCTCTCCAGTGCTTTGCAAGAAACTGGCACCTTGCTATTTATAGGGCTTTGTGATAAGTAGGGTGTCCAGTAATTTCTCCTTAAAAAGTGGACGGTTAGGGATTTGATTACAATTAGCCTTGATCTTGTTTGTTGGAAATTAATCTGGGCCGTTAATGTTGATTGTAACAATCTGGGCAGTTAATGTTGATTGCACCAAATCTGCATGGTTTGTTGGAAATTGATCTGGGTAGTTAATGTTGATTGTAATAAATCTGCATTGTGATGATTTGTTGATATCAGCAAATCCAAGTGAATAAATCTTGGTCAATCTTCTGCCATGTGTCCCAACTGCCTGTTATGTCGATTACCATAAATCTGAATTGTTGGGATTTGATCAACTCCTTCCACGTGTCCCAACTGCTGTAAGCCGCATGGAGGAATGTCATAGATGAGCCGTATGAGTATGGCCTCGTGTCAGAGCCGCATAAGGGTGGCCTTATCCTAACCGCGTGGGAGTCCTTTAATCTGAACCACATAGACGTCCTTACAACTGAGCCGCATGGACGTCCTTACAACTGTGCCGCATGGACCTTTAATCTTAACCGCATAGAGGTCCTTACAACTGAGCCGATGGACGTCCTTAATCTAAGCCGCATGGACGTCCTTTAATCTGAACATGGACGCCCTTGCAATTGAACCGCATGGAGGCCCTTGCAACTGAGCCGCATAAGGAGCTTTGGGAATGGGTGGATCATGCCAGCTATAAAGAGTTTTCTCATCTCTCTAGGAGCACGTCAAGAGTCATCATTTAACTTTTATGTCAGAGCTGTCAATCGTCATTGTCAGAGCTGCACTGTGTTAGGGTAATTAATGAGCCATGCTCAGAGCATTTATGGCCAGCTGTGAAGGCCTGTTTTTTAGCCACGTGGCATGTTCCAAGCCGCATGGAGCTATCATGTACTTTCCAGCCGCATGAAGCCTTGAGACTTTTGAGCCGCATGATACTCTAAAGGACTTTTGAGTCGCATGAAGCTCTAAGGAACTTTGAGTCGCATGGACTTTCCTGTTCCTTTTCCATGCTTCTACATTTAGAAGACAACCGTTGGACCCAGTTGGACTACCGCACCACCCTTTAGATGAGTGCTATAAGCAACTCACTGTACGACCACCAGTACACCATGGCTACCCATCCTACTATGTCGTTCCCTATTGTACGAGACCCTTCTAGCGAAGGTTATCATATTGATGACACATGGGTCAAGCAGTATCTGGACCCGGATGCGGCCTTTGTTGACCCTCGTCACTCTGCCAGCGACCCTTCAGACTCAGCTGGTCCATCCCATGCTCTATATGGTCGTGGTTTATTACATGCTGATGCTGATTATGTTAGGCTATAGTTTTATTTTGTTTTATGTAGTAGTTTTTAAACTTTGACTTGTAGTATTTTCTATTTCCTTCATGTATTGTATTGCACTTTGGTTCAGTATTGAGGTATAAAACTTCTAGTACTTTCTCCCTTTATGATTATGGTTCCTAGTTGTGTGATTGCATGTGTAGTGCCCCGCTTCTAGCGGTTCACTATGTAAGGCTTGTGGCTTAGCTAACTCGGTCGGAATCGAGTATTGGAGAAACTTACCGTCGGTACCGAATTGATCACGGACAAGTGCATAAGAACCTTTCCAACTAATGGATTGGTTTCTCTTGAAATGCGTCCAAGAGTTTTCTCTGGATGTTTTACTGCTGGTTTTGTTGCTTGGTTTTGATGGATTTTGCTTTTCTGAATGATTTTCGATGATTTGATTCTTGCCTCTTTTTATCGATTTGCATAGCATTCATTCTTGAGAATTCTGAGAGAAGAGAACATAATGAGACGGAGTATTAAACAATCTTTTGGTGCCATTGCAGACTGACGCGTGACGGAAGGCTAAGCGCGCAAGTGTTTCTTTCTCTTACTGCGATTCTCTAATTTGGTGAGTGTGGATCTCTGTGGTGGTATTGTCCCTCTCGCTATTCCTTTATGCCAATCAAATAATTGTCTTGCAACATCCGTTGATCGATATCAAGTTGCTAATTCCAGAAGTCAATACCACTAAGAAGATAGAGATTAAACATTGAACATTGAATGAATTGATTACACTGTTAACAACATTGAATGAATTGATTACACTGTTACCAATAAAATGAGTATTTCTTCTTCCTATATCGTGTCCTCAATGTTTATGAAATGTGGCTGGGTTTCAAATGTTTCAAAATGGCATAACAGTGCACGTTCTTGCCTTATACAAGTGCAATACCAGACTTGTACGACATCACGCCTTAGTGAGGACGAACGATTCGGTGCGAATCGAAGCGAGGACGAAAGATTCCCCAAATCGGGGCATGACAAGTTGGCATCAGAGCACGGTTTCAATTCCTCGGATTTCAAAAATGTTCTCAGAAAGGAAGTCTTGATGCAAATTTTCTCAATTGATGGTGTCGATAGTGCTAGCATGAAATAATGTTCCATACAATAAGCCCATAAATATTTTATGAGTGCTAATGGAATTATTTTTTTGTTGTAGAATAACCAAAGGTGATAGCGCAAAGATGAATTCATCATCTAACCCAATAGAGAAACTGATTAAACAATTGGAGGCTCAGAGGAAGCAGAGCGAAGCACAACATCTTGTGCTTCAAGAGCAGCTTCAGTATCAGTTTCAGGAGAAGCTAGATGCTAAACAAAAGAAAGTGGATAATCTGTCTCAGATTGTCACCAAGCTGACGGCCGATTCCAATATTTCTGCAAAGGCCGCAGCAACAGAACCGTAGAAGTGTCGGCAGAGAAACCTGAAATGCGAACACGAAAGATAACGAGCTTCAAGTTCTCCGACTTCAAGAGCTGCAACCCGCCTGAGTTTAATGGGAGAGAGGAGCCAGATGAGGTAATGGGCTTCCTGAAAACACTTGACGACTAATTTTGAACGTTGGATATACAAGGCAGGAAGAGAGTGGAGTGTACTGCTGTACAACTTCGTCTCAAGACCCAGGAGTGGTGGACTTTGCAGAGACAAGCACTTTGCAGTAATAGTCTGGATATGAAGATATCTTGGAAGACCTTCAAGCAGGCTTTTATTGTGCAATTCATTCCATCCGCTGTCCGTCAACGGAAAGAGAATGAGTTCGTAGAACTCCAACAGGGCAGTATGTCAGTTGATGATTATGAAAATAAATTTTTGAAGAGAGTTGCATTCGCTGGATACATGGTTCCGAATGATGATACAAAGCGAGGAAGATTCATGCAAGGCTTGAATGAGGGCCTGCTGTCACGACCCGTACCCTAGAGTAAGGGCACGAGACGTGGGTACGTCCAGCCTACGCCGCAGTGTCGGCGGTAGAACCCTGTCCTAGGTCACAACATCTAACAATATAACTCTAACAGTTTGTACTCCCCGAATGGGGGTGACATAGCAGTAAATGAACTCAATCACAACTAAGAAAGAGATAGCACGTATGATATAGAACTCAAGGAAATACAGATGATAAAACAGTCTAAGATAATATCCCAGCAAATATCCAGAGTACAAATCTCAGCTACTGAATATGAAAGAATATATACAACTCAAAATCTCTGAATAGAAGTAAAGTCTAGCTAAACAGTCTCAAGACAACATAAAATAAGATAAGGCCTAACTAAGCTAGTCTAGGCAATGGGGGTGATGTCCTCAGCTAGATCTGGGTCCTCCTAAGAGTCCAACTCGCAAGTGTCGTCTTGGACTGCCCCGTAGAAGGTATCCACACAGGCCTCCTCCTCGTCCTCTGTAATATTTTCAACAGGTCCAGTCAGGACAGGAGCGAGCACAATACATCTCAACAGTTCATAGCAGGTTAGAAAATATAATCATGCAGTAAAGTAAGATACAAGTACTGAAGAAAATACAGTATGTAAACAGAGTGAGAGCTGTAATAAAAATATCTACTATAAATAGAGACTAACAGTGGCTAGTGAGTCAGAGTACAATATAGACATGTAAATGGCATAGGAGATTCTGATGAGACACTATAGAAAGATTCTGATGAGATACTACTTGGGTATTATTCACATGTCTACTTCTACTCCCCGTACCCCCAATCAATACACAAGGATCCAACCAGGTTATGTTATGATTCCATGCAAGGCCCCGAAGGGTGATACATGGATGTCCCATAAATGGGGATTCCAGGAGATTCTAGGATACCCAGTAAATGGGATAAGGATTTAAGGAGACTCTGTGATCATAAGAGTATATGTCACAAGTGATCAATGAACCAATAAAGCATAGTGATACGCCATATAAGTGAAATATACAGAACATGTAGTACCCGATGCTCCCTAAGGATAACATCTCAAGAAGGGATCCATATAGTACCAATCCGTGTGACCAATGTGACAGTAACAAGTAAAGTAATTTAATGTAGGAAATAATTTTAAGCAGGATATGAAATGATCAGAGTCGCCTGGTATCTGAGTGTCCAATATGAAAGTACTGTCCGAGGAGTGGGTCTGGCTCCTATTCAGAACAGCACAAGTCACAACAAGTCTAAAATGATAACAATATGCAATTCAATGCATTCTAGATGAATCTAGGTCAATCTAGGCCAAAGTCAACTCTTGGTCAACCTTGGTCAACCAAGAAGTCAATCTAGGTCAACTATGGTCAACTAGGTCAAACATGTCTAAATTAGGTCAAACTAGCCTATACTAGTCTACATTAGTCTATACTAGGTCACTCCACCTACACTAGCTAGTACACAACATACAAGGCTATCCAACCAACTACACATGTTAGTTGGTATTCACACATATCCTTAGGTAATGAGCCATAGCTATAGGCTATAGGCTACCTAATCTATGCATCACAAGGAAATATATATATATATATATATATATATATAATATTAATATATTTTTTTAATATATATATATATATATATATATATATATATATATATATATATATATATATATATATATATATATATATATATATATATATATATATATTTTATATTGCATTCCTACATATTACCTATATTTTATATTGCATTCCTACATAAAAAAAAAAAATATATATATATATTTTATATTGCATTCCTACATATTACCTATATATGTACATTACATAGGTTATAGTACAATTAATTAGGAAACACATACATCATACATATATATATATAATATATATATATATATATATATATATCTATATAATATAATATATATAATATAAATATATATATATATATATATATATATATATATAATATATATATATATATATATATAAAATATATATATATATATATATATATATAATATATATATTATATATATATATATGCTCAATACTCTATATATACATTACTATATATAGCTACACTACTTAAATTGATATACACATAATCATACATTATGCATATAGAGAGGGTAGGAAAGCATGAGTGTGTGTGTGTGATGTGTGAAGAGTGACAGTTAAGTGTGTGTGATGTGAGTGACAGGGAACTTAGCTAGGTGTGTGTGTGTAAATGAGAGGAACCATGTGGGTGTGAGAGAGAGTGCTTGTGTGGTGTGTAAACTGTGAAAACATTGAGGGTGAGTGAGGAGTGTGTGTGTGTGTGTAGAGAGTGAGTGATGAGTGAGAGAATATAGTGCAAATAGTGTGAGGGTGTGTGAACTAGACTGTGAGGGAATTTGTGTGTGACAGAACTAGAGGGTGTATCAGTGAAGTGAGTGAGAGAGGGACTGTCAGTTCAGCTAGCAGGGAAAGAAAGGAAAACCAATTCATGGCAAATCAGATTCCAGGTTTAGAAATAAGGAACCATACTCAGCAGTTCAATGAAAACTAAACCCAGTTTTCAGTCCTACTCAAGAGCCACATTTCGAAATCAAATATTCACCAAAAACCCAAAAATTGACACACAACTAGATCAAGTATAGGAGAATCAATTTAGGGACTCAACCCAATAATTAACAGCATAAAAATAGGTGAATTTAATTGTCAAAACACAGTTTGAAAACTAGAAAAATGTTCTGAAATATGTGTATCAGGATATTAGGGTAAACTGAGAATTCAAAATTAAAATCAAACTAATATGCACAAACAATGGTTGGTAATTAAAGAACAACAAGTGCTCGTGTCTCCTAGGTGGATTCGTGTCCAACACAATGCGACACAGCACGTGTCCAAGCCACAGAGCATGAATCGAGCACCTACAGTGCACGTTTAACACGCTGTGCAGAGCACATGTTCATGCATTTCGTGTACACGACACGACACGAGCTAGGACACATGCTCATGTCAATGGGTATGCCTAGGGTTAGTCTAGGTCTGACACACCCTGAATCGTACCCAAATGTCGCCGTGTCCGACTTACAAAGCCGTGTCCGAACCCCAAAACACCGACCGAACCATCAGTGCATAACCAGTGCGACGAGGATTACTCCCTCGACACGCCATGTGGGCCCCTGAAACTTGACACGTGGCATGTCAGTCACTGTCCTATGGGGTGTATCGAAACTCGTATCCGGTGGCCGCGTGTCGTGTCCGATACAGCCCCCGAACAGCAGGCCAGACAGTCCCGAGCTCACGCAGATGTGTCCCTGCGTCCAAACAGACACGACACCAGACCAAAATCACCTCAGTCGATTACAAACATGTAAGCGACATCAAAATAATAATTTCTATTTAAACACAATTCGAAAATCAATACGAAATGCCCATTGGGGCATTTCATCAAACACCTAGAGAATGGGACTGATACGTGTCCATTTAGGACACGAAACAGACACAAAACCTAGGTCTAGGCATACCTACAGTTAGGGTAGACCTAGGGCTTTCCAAATATGCAAGAAAATTAGAATTTCATGGTGCAGAATGAAAGTTACCTCTATGTATCAAAATCCCCAAAAAGCTCTAAAGAGAGGTGTTCCTCTTGATGGTCAAACTTCTCTAAATTGGTTTGAATCTGAGAATAACATGTAACAACAGCAAGAACACTTCATTTAAAACCTATTGCAATTTGTTTGAGGGAAAAAGGAGCTAAAATGGAATTTCTATAGATTTTAGAAGTTGAGAAAATACCTCTTTCTAAAGCTTGTTCTTTCTAAGAGGCTAGCCCTAATTTCTAGGAGAATATTTATAGGGGGAATCCCTAGGACTAGGTTTATGTGGCCGACCAACTAGGGATTGGGTTAGGGCTAGGTTCACATGGTTAATGGATTGGCTAGTCATTAATCAATGTTCAATCACAAGTCATGACTTGTGTCTAATGTCTTCTATTCTAACTCTATATTCCTAATTGATTCTAATAACTAGAGTATGGTTAACTTAACTTAACCTAGGGTCTCAATCTAACCAAGTCTAAACTCAACTAGGGTTAGGTCACAAAGTCAAAGCTAGTCAAAGTCAACCTAGTCAACCTTCATTCAAAAAATTCCAAAATAATTTCTAAAAATTCCCATAAATTCAAATAAATTCTAATAAAATCAAATAACCCCAAAAATGAAAAAAATACCCTCAAACTAGAAATGTGGTAGTGACAAATCTACCCTCCTTAAAATAATTTTGTCCTCAAAATTGAAAGGCGAAATACAACTGATGAGAAGGATAGAAAGTATACCTCACGGTCCAAAAAGATATGGGTAACGCTCGCGTCTCTCATCCTCCCGCTCCCAGGTAGACTCTCATGGAGAATGATATCTCCATGCGACGCGTACCAAGGGTATCACCTGGTTCTTCAGAACCTTCTCCCGTCGATCCAGAATCTCTACTGGCTGCTCTGGATAGCTGAGAGAAGGCCCAACCTCAATCTCTGAATGATCGAGCACATGGCTAGGGTCAGCCAAGTACCGTCTCAACTGTGATACATAGAATATGTTATGGACCCCCACTAGTACAGGCGGCAAGTCTAGCCTGTATGCCACGTCACCGACTCTCCCGCTGATAACGAAAGGGCCGATGAAGCGTGGGCTAAGCTTCCCGCCTCCACCAAAATGTATCGTACCACGAGTCAGAGATATCCTCAAGAAAACTTGGTCTCCGACCTAATCACAAGCAAGGTCTCAATTAATTATGATAAACAAACATGATTAAAATCATAAACAAACAACCTAAATCTAATCCTACTCTAAACTGTACCTCAAACTCCAACGGCCTCCGGTGGCTATCGTCCCAGTGCCGATGTCTGTCCTGCACCACGCGAAGTCTATCCCTGATGAGCTTCACCTTCTCGGCTGCGTCAACAACCATCTCTGGCCCCAGTAAAGCTCGCTCACCAACATCATCCCAAGATAAGGGTGTACGACACCTACGCCCGTACAGAGCCTCAAAAGGTGACATCTCAATGCTGGCCTGGAAACAGTTGTTGTAAGCAAACTCCACCAAATGAAGATGATCCTCCCAGGAACCTCCAAAGTCCAGGATGTACGTCCGCAGCATATCCTCAAGTGTCTGAATAGTCCTCTCTGACTGTCCGTCCGTCTGGGGGTGGTATACAGTACTAAACTTGAGCTGAGTGCCCAAGCTAGTCTGCAGACTCCTCCAGAAATGGGAAGTAAAGCGACTATCCCGATCTGAGACGATGCTGACCGGATCCCCATGGATCCTGACTATCTGCCGCATATACATCTCCGCCAGCCTCTCTGAAGACGTACCCACCATGAATGGCAAGAAGTGGGCTGATTTGGTCAACCTGTCAACGATGACCCAAATTGCGTCTTTCCCTCCTGGTGTACGCGGCAGTCCTAATACGAAGTCCATAGTGATATGCTCCCATTTCCATTGGAGAATGGGCAGCTGTTGCAACAATCCATCGGGCCTCTACCTCTCTGTCTTGACCTGCTGACAGACCAAGCACCTAGCCACGAAACGAGCCATCTCCCGCTTCATCCCGAACTACCAAACATGCTCCCTCAGATCTGGGTACATCTTGTTGGTACCCGGGTGTATAGAGTACTGAGTTCTGTGGGCCTCCTGCATAACCTGCTCCCTGAGATCTCCGTTGGGCACACATAACCTGGAACCGTGCCTCAAGGCACCATCCTCTGCAAGAGAAAACTCGCCCTCCAGCAATCCTGCTCGAACCTGCTCTTAGAGACACCGCAGAGCAACATCCTCAAACTGTGCCGACTTGATCCTCTCCACTAAGTCTGACTGAATCTGCATGCCCCATATCTGTATCTGCACTCCGGGCACGATCACCTCAATCCCAAGGCTCTCCAAGTCTGCAAGCAAATGCCGATCCATGGTCAAATACATGGCTGTCGGATACCTACTCAAGGCATCGGCAACCACGTTGGCCTTCCCTGGGTGATACTGAAGTAGGATGTCAAAGTCCTTCATCAACTCTAGCCATCTGTGCTGTCTCATGTTCAACTCCTTCTGAGTGAACACATACTTTAAGCTCTTGTGATCTGTGAAGATCTCTACCCTCTCTCCATACAGATAATGCTTCCAAAACTTCAGAGCAAATATCACTGCTGCCAGCTCCAGGTCATGGGTAGGGTAGTTCTTCTCATGGGGACGTAATTGCTTGGAAGTATAGGCAATCACCTTCCTATGCTGCTGCAAGAAGCAACCCAGCCCCTTCCCTGAAGCGTTACTATAAATAGTGAAACCACCTGATCCTGAAGGCAATGTCAGAATCGAAGCTGTCGTAAGCCGCTTCTTCAACTTATCAAAAGCTGCCTGACACTCCTCTGACCAAACATACTCAGCATCCTTCCGGGTCAACCGAGTCAACGGTTTTGCAACCCGAGAGAAATCCTGCACAAATCTACGATAATATCCTGCCAGCCCGAGGAAACTCCTGATCTCTGCAACTGAAGTCGGCGCTGCCCATGCCTCAACTGCTACAATCTTCTTGGGGTCAACCGAGATGCCATCTCCAGTCACCACATGCCCCAAGAAGTCCACCCGGTCTAAGAAGAACACACACTTGGAGAGCTTTCCGTAAAACTGCTCTCTCCTGAGAGTCTCCAGCACGATCCTCAAATGCTCCTCGTGCTCCTCCTCAGTCTTGGAATATATCAAGATGTCGTCAATAAACACCACCACAAACTGATCCAGGTACTGGTGGAACACCTTGTTCATAAGGTTCATAAACACTGTTGGTACATTGGTTAGCCCAAACGGCATAACCAAAAACTCAAACTGTCCGTACCGCGTCCTGAAAGCGGTCTTGGGAATATCCTCCCCCTTCACCTTCACCTGGTGATATCCCGACCTCAGATCAATCTTAGAAAATATCCGAGCTCTGCTCAACTGGTCAAAAAGATAGTCGATCCGCGACAGTGGGTATTTATTCTTGATCGTGAGGTTGTTGAGTGCCCTATAGTCAATACACATCCGTACTGACCCATCTTTGGCACGAACAACACTGGTATACCCCATGGCGACAAACTCGAACGGATGAAGCCCTTGTCATGTAGCTCATCCACCTGCTTCTTCAGCTCCACCAGCTTACTGTTGTTCACCTGATAGACATGCTGAGAGATGGGTTCCGCTCATGGAACCAAGTCTATCGAGAACTCAATGTCTCTGTCTGGTGGCAATCCCGGCAACTCCTCTGGGAAAACATCCATATACTCTGCTATCAAGGGGTGTGGAATCGCCTGCTCCTCAACCGAGACTCCACAGAAAACTTCGCTGCTCTGCTCTGCCTGACGTCTGGAGTACTCGAACTCTGGCTCCCCCGACGCTCTGAAGAGAACTCTACCCCCTCTGCAATCAATGCTAGCGTGGTGCCTGCTCAACCAATCCATACCTAGTACTATATCGTAGTTCGGCAATGGCATTATGAGCAGGCTCACCTCCAACTCACGGCCTCCCAAAACTACTCTCCGACCCTTACAAACATCACTCACGAGGATAATGCCACCCCCGGTCATGATCTTGTAAGTCCTAGGCAACGATTCAGCTATGATACCATGTCTAATCGCAAAAGATACTGATATGAAGCTATGTGAAGCACCGGAATCGAATAATGCAAAAGCTGGACTGGAGTCGAGAAGAATCGAACCTGCGATCTGCTCTTCTATCACCTCTGCATCTCCAGCTGCCATGGCGAAAGCTTGCCCCTGCTGGCCTCCCCTGGACTGCTGCTGGTGTTGGATGAACCTCTGCTGCTGTGTCGGCAGGGCTGGTCCCCTCTGCTGGCCTGCTGGAGCCCTGGCTCCTCGTTCCTAGGCTGCTCGTGCTATACGACACTCTCTTATCTGGTGGTCTGCTGAACCACACTAGGCACTGGCCCAGCCTCTTTTGGCACTCATTGAAGACGTGTCCAGTCTTCTTGCAGTAGGCACAAGTAACACCCTGTCTCTGACCCTACTGGTGCTGTCTTGGCTGTTGCTGTTGGTGAACTGGCCTCTGCTGGATCGGCTGCGGCTGGAACCGCCTCAGCTGCTGGTGCTGAAAGTGGGGCCTCTTGGCCTGGCCTCCGCTGCTGCTGCCCGCAACTGGGTCTCGCCCCCTCTTAAGCCTAAGCTCAAGATCATCCTCTGCCAATAAGGCTCCCGTCAAGATCTCCTCGAATGTGGCATCCCTTTTGCCCTTGGTCAGGGACTTGACCTCCTTGACCAGACCCTTCTGGAACCTCTGGGCCTTCGCCGTCTCGCTCAAGCCCTCTACGAACCTGCCGAGGCGGCCGAACTCCCCTGCATACTCCTTCACTGAAAGGCTCCCCTGGACTAGGCTCTCGAACTGCGACTCTAAGGCTCTGAGTGATAAATCTGGAAAAAACTTCTTCTTAAAGAAGCCCTTGAACTCCTCCCAAGTCTGCCCAGCTACCCCTACCATGGGGTCCGACTGATACCAGGTGCGAGCAATATCTCGCATCCGGCTAGCTGCGGCCTCAATCTGGAGATCTGCTGGTATCCGGGCCAGGCGAAAGATCTCCTCTATATGCTCGATCCACTCATCGGCATATAGAATCCCTTCTGTCCCCAGAAAGTCTCTGGGGCTGATCTTTTGAAACTGCTCTATCCCCGGTGTCCTCGGCTGATGGACCACTGGTCGAGCTGCAACCGTCGTAAGGGCCAACTCTATGCCCATGTCCTGTCAAGCCTGCTGTCGGTCCATGAACTGCTGGAAGTATACGAACATCTGTGTCGCATCCACGTATCCTGTAGGCGGCGGCTGCTGGAAGGGCTCCTCTGCGATGACTAGGTCCTACCTCCGAGCCGGTGGAAGCATACCCCCTACTGCTGCAGCCGAGGTCTCAATACGAGCAAAGGTGGCAGGAGCTGCAGCCCCCTGGCCCTGCTGTACTGGCTGAGAGGTAGTAGTCCCCTCTATAGCATCCCTATGAATGGTACGCTGTGATCGAGACTCTACCATCCTGAAGATAGACAAACAAGAGTATCAATTTATGAGAAATAAGCGATATAACAAAGGCGGACAATTTAAAATTCAAAAGGATCAGCTGACAATAAGAATTTAGATGGCAATAAAAGAATTTTTCCTAATGTGATTGAGTACCTTAAAAAATTAATTTCCTATATCCTACTGCAGGCTGTAGTGATACTCTAATTCGAATACTACTACACTTCTAGTCTAGACCTGCATGGGCCACCACTAAAAACATGTCAACCTTCATTCAAACAATTCCAAAATAATTTCCAAAAATTCTCATAAATTCAAATAAATTCTAATAAATTCAAATAACCCCAAAAATGACAAAAATACTCTCAAACTAGAAATGTGGTAGTGACACCTGCAGCGCGATGTGCTAAGTCGAAAGTTTACGTCTTACCGGGAGGCATATGAAACAGCTCTCAAGATGGAGAGATTTCATCAGCCGGCTAGTCGTGGGACAATGCAGAACAACCAACGCAATGATAATCAGAAACGACCTTGGTCTGCGGGAAGAAATGACACACCTAAGCGTCATAATGCAGGTGACAACAGAGGACATCAACAACAGTTGCCTCGTTGTAACAAATGTCATCGAGTAGGAAACCGGGCTGAAGATTGTCGTGTTGGGTGTTTCAAATGTGGGGATGTAAATCACAAAGCATGGGAATACAGAGGTAGGGAAGGGAATCAGTATCCACTTGTGGACATAACAACAATCAGTATCGTGGACATAACAACAATCAGAACCGGGGCCAATATAACAATCAAAATCATGGCCAAGCGCCACCAGCCTTACCAGCACCAAATGGGAATGCACTAAATCAACAACAAGGTGCGCAAGCAAGGGTGTATTCTTTGACTCAAGCAGAGGCCCAGACTGTAGAGAATGTAATAACAGGTATGTTGCTGTACAAAGGCACACCTGCAAGAGAACTTTTTGATTCTGGTGCTACTCATTGCTTTATCTTATCTGATTTTGCAATAGAAATAAAATTTGTATGACTCTACTAAAGACAGCTTTGTGTGTTAGCACTCCTTCGGGAGTAGATATGCCAATAACTTTGATTTGCAGGGACGACTACATTAAAATTGGAGGCAAGACTTTATATCTGGATGCAATTATACTCGACATCAAAGATTACGATATTATCTTGGGAATGGACTGGCTCAGAGCCTGTTATGCAACAATTGACTGTACGGATAAGAGAGTTGTGTTTTGCCTACCCGGAGAAATAGAGTTCTCTTACTCGTGCGACTTGGCGTTCCAAGGACCCATGGTAAAATCGAAAGTTACAGGGTGTGAAGGATTTCTTGCTTCTGTTCAAGACACTCGGATGAAGAGTGTAGGCTTGAATCAGACAAAATTGTGGCAGAGTTCCCCGATGTATTTTCGGACGAGATACCTGGAATGCCGTCGGATAGAGAAATTGAATTCACAATTGATACATTCCTGGATACTCGCCCGATATCAAATGCACCGTACAGGATGGCTCCGACATGATTAAAGGAACTAAAGGTGCAGCTACAAGAATTCCTAGACCAGGGATATATTCACCCAGGTGTATCTCCATGTGGGGCTCCAGTGCTGTTTGTAAATAAAAAGGATGGGACAATGCGACTATGCATCGATTATAGAGAACTGAATAAGGCAACCATCCTTAACAAGTATCCCTTGCCAATGATAGATGATCTGTTCGATCAACTACAAGAGATGACCGTGTTTTGTAAAATCGATCTTCGTTTCGGATACCATCAGTTGATGATCAGACACGAGGATGTCCCTAAGTCAGTATTCCGTACGAGATACGGACACTATGAGTTTTTGGTCATGCCATTCGGTTTGAGTAATACTCCAGCAGCCTTTATGGATCTAATGAATAGAGTATTTCGTCCGTTCTTAGACAAGTTCGTTGTCATATTCATCGATGACATCTTGATCTACTCAAAGGACAGGGCGACTCATGTCGGACACTTGAGAGAAGTACTTCAGATGCTACGAGATAATCAGTTGTATGCAAAGCTAAGCAAATACGAATTTTGGATGAACAGTGTATCGTTCCTAGGGCATGTTGTTTCGGCAGAAGGTGTTGTCGTTGACCCAAATAAGATTGAGGCAGTTGTAGACTAGAAATAGCTTGCATCAGCTAGTAAGATACAGAGTTTCCTTGGTTTAGCCAGATACTACTATAGGTTTATGAAAGACTATTCAAGAATCGCTTCGCCTTTGACTTGCCTCACTCAGAAAGGAGTCGTACTTAAGTGAACCGATGAATGTTAGAGTAGTTTTCAGGAACTCAAGTAGCGGTTCGTTACGGCTCCAATTTTAGCACTTCTAGAAGGCTCTGAGGGATTTCAGATCTACAGTGACGCATCGGGACTTAGTTTGGGATGTATTCTCATGCAACATGGGAAGACAATATCATATGCGTCGAGACAACTCAAACAACATGAGAAGAATTACCCAACTCATGAATTAGAACTGGCGGTGATTGTCTTCGCGTTAAAATTATGGCAAAACTATCTCTATGGTTTGTCCTGCAAAATCTTCATGGATCATAAAAGCCTGAAGTACATATTCACGCAGAAGGAATTGAATTTGAGACAGCAGCATTGGTTAGAATTGATCAAAGATTATGACTTGACAATTTCTTACACGTCGGGTAAAGGGAATGTGGTAGCTGATGCCTTGAGTCACAAATTCGTTAGGGCACTAACAGTAGCAAAAGAGGTACTACGAGATCTTGAAGAGATGGCATCGAATTCAAGATCCGTCCACCGAATGTACAGTTGGCTCAGTTGCAGCTTGAGCCGAGTCTCCAGGGAAGAATTAAGATTGCTCAGAAGCATGACCCGTTCTGCTGAAGATACTCGAGTTGATTCTAGCAGGAAAGACGTCAGAATTTACAGTTGAAGATGACACTATTCGTGTCAAGGAAAGATTGTGCGTCCCTAACGATGAGGATATCAGGAAGAAAATACTGACCGAGGCTCATTTCGTAAAGTATTTCTTACATCCGGGAAGCACAAAAATGTACAAGGATCTGTGCACAACATTTTGGTGGCATGGCATAAAGAAGGATGTGGCGCTATTCGTGTCATAATGCTTAGCTTGTCAGCGTGTGAAGGCCGAACACCAACGACCAGGCGGAGAACTACAAAATCTGGCTATTCCATAGTGGAAGTGGGATAATATCTGTATGGGCTTTATAGTCGGCTTGCCAAGAAATCGGAAGGGAAATGATGCGATTTGGGTTATCGTGGATAGATTAACCAAGTCGGCTCATTTCATTCCAATAAAAGTTACGTGAGGCCTAGAATGGTTGGCTCAGATCTACATAAATGAAATTGTCCGATTATATGGGGTGTCAGCTTCTATAGTGTCAGATAGAGACGGACGATTCTTGTCGCGATTTTGGATAAGTCTACACTCAGCATTAGGCACAAAGTTGAATTTTGGTACGACATACCATCCACAGACTGATGGTCAGACAAGAGAGTAAATCAGATTCTTAAAGATATGTTGAGATTGTGTGTGCTCGATTCGAAGACAAATTGAGATGCATATCTCGCATTGACAAAATTTGCGTATAACAATAGTTATCAGGCAAGTATCCAGATGGCCTCGTATGAAGTCTTGTATGGACGAAAATGCCGATCACCAATATGCTGGAATAAAGTCGGCGAACGGCAGGTGCTCCGACCAGAACTTGTGGAACAGACCGTCGAGAGGGTCCGCTTAATTCGGAAAAGGCTTAGTGTTGCTCAAAGTCGACAGAAGAGTTATGCTGATGTACATCGACGACCTTTAGAATTCACGACGGGTGATCATGTCTTCTTGAAGGTGACACCCATACGAGGTGTGATGCAGTTTGGGATGAAAGGAAAACTGAGCCCGAGATTCGTTGGACCCTTCGAGATTTTGGAGAAGGTAGCCTCAGTGGCTTATCAACTTGCACTACCTCCGGCTCTGGATGATGTGCACGATGTCTTCCATGTGTCCGAACTGCAGAAGTATGTGGATGATCCAAGTCACGTAGTGAACTTCGATCAGTTGCAGCTGAGCGCTGATCTATCCTACACTGAAGAGCCTGTCCAGATTTTGGATAGGAAAGAAAAAGTTTTACGAAATCGAACAATATTCTTGGTCAACGTGCTACGACAGAACCATAATGTCGAAGAGTCGACATGGGAACTAGAGGAGGAGATGTGGGTGAAATACCCCTTGCTGTTTGATAATTTTGAGGTAGAACTTTTGCTTTAAGTTTCGAGGACGAAACTTTTTCTTAGTGGTGTATTATATAGCGTCCCGCTCCTAGCGGTTCACTATGTAAGGCTTGTGGCTTGGATAAATCGGTTGGAACCGATTATTGGGAAAACTAACCGTCGGCACCGAATCGATCACGGACAAGTGCATAAGAACCTTTCCAACTAATGGATTTTTCTCTTGAAATGCGTCCAAGAGTTTTCTCTTGATATTTTGTTGCTGGTTTTGTTGCTTGGATTTTGTAAAACCCCTAAATTTCTACTTATTTTTAGTATTGATTTTTTTTTGTATTTATACGTCGCAGAGTCGTATTGTACGTCGCGCGTAAATTTGCGTTTTTCGTATTTACTCGTCAAGTGCGAATATGTGCGAGGTATATTTTTAGAAAAGTAATTTCTGATTTTATTATCGGTGATCTACTCGTGTAAAGCACATCAAAATTATTTCATGTATATTTTCAAAATTTATTTTTATTATGTATAATAAATTATTTAGCAAGAAGTTTTTTTTAATGATTTGATTATTTATGTTTACTTTCAAAATTGTTTTATCTAAATTATTAAAATATAGTTTAAAAGTATTTTCTATTAATATTTAAATATTTATTACATTTTCAAAATTATTTAATATTGATTAATTATTATTATAAAAAGATAAATTGAATTTAATTGTGATAATTGAAATGGTGATTTTATTTATTTATTTTAAATAGTTTAATTTAAATATGTAATATATTATTTGCTAGCGAGATACATGAAGTTTATTCATGTATATATTTTTAAAATTTTCTTTTATTTGTTTTTCTAAATTCATTAAAAAGTATCTTGAAGTCGTTCCTATTAATCCTAATTATGATTTTCAAAATTATGATTAGTATTTCTATAAAAAAAAATTTGAAAACTTTATGTAATTAGATATGATAATTTAAATTAAGTTTTAAATTATTAAATTTATTTAACTTATAGATATGAAATATCTAGATATGGCTTCCGATAGGATTGTATTGGATTATATTAGTTTTGTATTAATTTTAAATTAAATAGTGATATATCAAAAGGGGGTTTTAAATTTCTAACCCAAATCAATCCAGGAGTCCACCTCCTATATAAGGAGAGACTCTTGCTATTTTTTCCCATAATTCAACAAGCCAAATTTTCTTCACAAATAATTCCCCAACCCCTCGTGTATCGTGTCCGTGTATGTGTACAATTCTTATTCCACAAGTACATATACACTGCATAAATTTCGTGTCGGACAAACCCCGACACTATCAAAACCTAAATCTATCCTAGCTAATTTTGGCCGTCCACCACTGTCCTCGGCCTCGACTACCCGGCCTTCCCCTGTCAACCCAACTCCGTCTACCTGGCCCCGGCCGAACCCAATCACGCCACCAACCGCAGCAAACTGTGCCACCACCATCCTGCCGCCACCCCCGCGGCGGACTTCCCCACATCAAAACCCATCTCATCTCTGCCATCAACACCGTGGCCACAGCCACTAAATTCATCACCACCACCACTATCGTTAAATCATTCTGACCCATCTCCCGATCGATTTCCCGCTGCGGCCGACCTCCACCGCCGACAGCCATAGACGACCACAATCTACTGTCGCCGCATCCCAAATTACCACCACCACACACCGAAGAAAGAGAAAGGGAAACCCTAAAACATCACCTGAGCTCCGTCTGGCCGAGCAGCGCCTCCGCCATCGTCGCCATCTCCTCCGTCGAGCTCGCTGCTGTCGCCACCTTCCCGGAGGGGAGCGCGGCTCCATCGCAGATCTCTTCCGAAGACCTCCTGACTTTCGGCGAACCGCTCCCCTTTTATTCCTTTTCTCCTCCCGTAAAACCCTCTCCGCTGCCAGTGTCTACCGTCGCGGCCTCGACCACGACCGTGGACATCACTGCCACATCCCTCCAACTCCTCCGAGCCACCGTCCCAGTGTGTGCCGCCATGGGCGCTCGACTCCAGGACCACCGACGTCCTTTCCAGCCGAGCGCCACCCATCACACCGCCAGTGTCGATCGGTCGAACTCACCATCCTGGTGAACTCGCGCACTGAGGTAGCGCCCGGGCTCAGCCCCGTCGGCAGTGTCATCCTTCCGCCGAGCGCTCGCTCCGACGCCGATGACCGATGTAAGCTCCGCCTCCCTTCCCCTTTCCTTTTCTGAAACTCTTTTTCTCTCTCTTCCCCTCTCTCTCTGTGCGGTTTAAGAGGGAGGGGCAGCTAATATTTTTTTTCTTTTTTTTACTTTACTTTATTGTAAATGATTAATGTTACAAGTATTTATATTTAAACTATTATTATTGTATTAATTATTTTTATTAAATAAATAGATAACAAATATTTTCTAAAATTATTTTTATAAAATTTGGTAGCCCTACCATATTTCCTAGATTCTTATTAAATACGGTGACTAATAAAAAATTTATCTTCTACAAAAATTTATTTATTTATTTATTTTCTCTCCTAGCAAGATTCCTTGAATTCCAATATTTCTTTACAAAGTTATAAAATTTTTGGCCTAATGATTTAGGGACACTTTTCAAATATTTCTAAAATACCTTTTAAATTGGTGAGATATAGTATTTTACCGAAGAACATATTTACAACTTAGAGTTTTGCCCGAAAATAATTTTTCTTGACTTGTAAGTAATTTCGTATCAATTATTTAGACTCATAAAAAAAAATTAACTTTTCAGTATTATAAATATTTCCAAAATAGTATAAGTATGTATTCTCCACAAGAATCCCACCTTGATATTTCTATTGATCATGACTAATTCCATAATCATATTTCTTCACAAATTATGACTAATGACACGTTCCTATTTCCTCGTGACTCTCGGAACATTACACATCGAACATGGCTACTGGACAAACAGGACGTGATGGAACACCGCGCAACACCAGGCGTGACACCAGGCAAGACACCATGCCTTTACTGTTTAATTTCTTGCTTAATATCATGCATGTTTTATTTATTATAAGTTATTCTTTGAAAACCATATGTAGTTGCAAATTACTATACTTTAGTTTTTTTTTATTTGGCTTAGAGTTAAGGGTCCACCTTTGTTTGTGCCGCATCTATTGGCCCGACACCTGTGTGCCACGATGACACGTGTCTCTTATAGATTCGGACTTGCGTACAGACCGTACATCGGTGCGTACAGGACGAGCGTTAGGATATAACTGCTAATATAATTGCCTAGGAGACTTAGAGGTTGTTAGAAATATCGTGGTGTGGATTCAGCACAAGTAGTGCACGGAAAGGGAAGACAGTTATTAGGCGCAGGGGCTTTCACACATTTACTTTCCTCTAGCTGTCATTTGTGACTCAGCCGAGAGCTAGTGTGTCATGCATTTATTTACTTTTCTCTAGATGCCACTAGTACCTCGGTTGAAACACAAATGTGCCGTGCATTTACTTTCCTCTAGCTGCCGTTAGTGACTCACCCGAGAGACTAGTGTGCCGTGTATTTATTTATTTTCCTCTAGATGCCACTAGTACCTCTGTTGGAACGATAACGCGCCGTATTTCTAGTCTCGGGAGCCCTTGTGTGGAACATTGTCTTCAAAATGCTTTTTCACTTAGAATGGTTAATGACCTTTATTGTGTAGTCCCATACTTTTCCGTTGAGCTTTATTTATTCAGTTATTGGCATTATATTATGTGTCTTGTTACGTCCCTCTGAGGACCTGGTTATCTCGCAAGGTGTGTGCTCTTGTCTTTCGCAGGTGTTCTAGCTCTAGCCGTGATCATCGCTATTTCTTCGAGGATGATTGCACTTGGATCGTCTTCGCTTCGCTCGCCAAACTTATTTCATTTCCATGTATTTCTTTTCTTACTTGTTGGTAGTGGATTTGTCTCCACCCAGCATATTGTATCAAGACAATTCATAATCATTATTTGAAATCTTTTATTCTTTTATTTTGTGTGGATGAGATTAGTCATGGTTTTACTGCATTTACACCTTATGTATCCCTACGAGGCCTATGTACTTCGTACGAATACAGCTGGCATGTCTACGTTCCTAGTCCTACGTATTTTGGGATTGGGGCGTTACATGTTTTTGTGGTAGCCTATGCTGGTCGAGATAAATTGTTTGGTTAACTTATCGTACCAAGCAAGCCTGCGAATAGGATTAGTGCCTAGGATCTCATCTACATACTTGACCTCCTCGATTCTACTTTGATCCCTTTGATATGCATCTTGCTTGCTTCCCTCTACCGTTGATTCTTATCCCTCTTTCGTGCTTGATAGTGGTTAGGAAGGTAACCTATATTAGGTGGACATGATCCATTGTCCCATCACCCTACTAGTTTAACTCTTGTAAGTTGGGTAGATACCTCACGACCTAACATTTCATTTTCCTTGTGACCCATATTAACATGATTACTTAGACTATAGCCTTTATAGGACCCTAACTTATCTAGCCCACCAAGCCTTAGACAAAAGACAGTAGGATGAACGTATAGGAACAATCATATGACAAGACTTAGATTCTTAAGGAGTTGAACTAATTCTACTTTCTTTCACTCTTACGCTCGCGTGCCTATGCTTTTACCATCGTGACTAATGCTGCTAAATAGCCTAATTTTTGCAAGCTTACTCTTTTATCAAGCTTGTTCAAGGACATATTTTTATTAGGGGCCCCTACTAACATATTGTCTACTCAGAACCGGTGCATGATGGTCTGATCAACCGAGTGCACTTTGGTTCGCTTTTATATCGTTCTACGTGGATGGAGACATAGTTAAACTTACCCTTAGAAACCCATCCACTATTGCCTTGACAATTCTTTTCGAATTATTCGGTCTCCTTTTGAACCACGTATTCGTATTAAAATTCGATAATCTCTTCTTCGAACCATTGTTACTTTCGCCTTCATCTATTTTAGAAGGACGAAAGTGCTGTACTTGAATTTCCTCTAGCTGTCATTTTACTCATAACCGTTACCGTCCAATGTTACTATACCTTCGTACTAAACCGCTCGTTCTTTCCCTCGACCCTATATTTACTATCACGACCTCCTAATCACTTAAATTAGGAGTGAATCTAATCGTTCTCCTAATCGTGCCCTCAACCTACTTCCAGGAAACCATATCTTAAAGGTTACTAAATTATTTTCTCTTGATACCATATTATTCCTTATTGCAGGTTACCTTAATTAAACTTTAACCCTAATCTTCTTTCTTCTGGCTTTAGTTAGCTATACCCATGATTTATTTTCGTCATTATTTGAAATTGCGATTTTCTAATGCATAACTGTATTGAACGTCGTTTCTTTGCCTCGTCTAGTGACTTCATTGTATTCATTACCGATATACCCATGTGACCTTCTCACGCACCCCTATTATTCTTAATTTCGAGGAAGAAATTCTTGTAAGTTGGGTAGGATGTAAAACCCCTAAATTTCTACTATTTTTTTAGTATTGATTTTTTTTTGTATTTATACGTCGCATAGTCGTACTGTACGTTGCGCGGAAATTTGCGTTTTTCGTATTTACTCATCAAGTGCGAATATATGCGAGGTACATATTTTTAGAAAAATAATTTCTGATTTTATTATCGGTGATCTACTCTGTAGAAGCATGGAAAATATTAAAGAAAATGACCCATGCGACCAAAAGAACCCCATGCGGCTCAGAAAGCCCATGCGGCTCAAAGAGTCATGCGGCATAAGAGACTATATATGCGGCCCAAGACATCCCATGCGGCTCCGAAGACACGTGGCAGGATAGTCCTCTTCTCTGCCCCCTCGCATTAATTGATTGACGGCTGACAACTCTGAAAAAGTGACAGCCCTGAAACAAAAAGAAGAAATTATGACCTTGTCATAATGACAGACTTCTAGGGAAGAGAGAGAGATCTCTGACACAAATCCCCCAAGAGCCATAAAAAGGCCACGTGGCCTTGCCACGTGGGCGTTCGTATGCGGCTCGAGCAAAGGCTTCCCATGCGGTTCAGAATGAAGCCGTCCTATGCGGCTCAGGCCAAGAAAGCCTCATGCGGCTCACGTAAAGACTTCTCATGCGGTTCAGAATGAATCCGTTCTATGCGGCTCAGGCCGAGACAGCCTCATGCGGCTCGAGCAAAGACTTCTCATGCGGTTCAAGAGGACCATTTCCATGCGGCTCAGGTGGATGTATCCCTATGCGGCTCGCAATGATCACCTCCATGAGAGGGCCACTACCCAGGCAGTCCTGACACGTGGCCCCAACCATATGCGGCCCAAAATCATATGCGGCTCACTTGTCATGCGGTTCAGATCCCCCCAATGGCTCCTAGGACACGTGTCCTAAGCCGATCAATTCCTCAGATCTATTGCAATCAAAGATTGGGTCAAATCCCAAAAATTTGGGACAAGTGGCAGGAGAATAAATCTAATTTATTCGCATACATCAGAAGATCATTATGAGGAAGATTCATTCCAATCAGCATTAATTGCTGATGGGATTTGGTGTAATCTATACTCAATGGCCCAGATTCACCACACTCAAAACTAAAGGCCTAGATTGACTAATCCACAGGCCGCCGCCATCTCCAGAAAGCAATCATTGTAACCCTAATGATCACACCCCATTCCTATAAATAGCAAGGTGCCATTCCCTTGCAAGATATACGTTCCCTGGCAATATACACCATCAGAGAGAGAGATACGTATGCACAGAGAGCTCCCCCCTTAATAATCAGAGAGGAAATACACAGGGAAAAAGAGAAGCCAGAAGAGCAGCACGAGGAGAACAAGAAGGGCATTTTTTCGTCAATGCCAAGCAGATCTTCCCGCCAAGGCTGCATACCGATCGTCCAAGGAGTAAGGCAGGGCTGTCGTCGCCTTCCCGAGCCTCTATCGTCACCCCCAGAATCTAAAATAAACAATTGTACTAGTCTGCTGTACCTAGGCTTTCGTCCCTAGGCTTTCTTTGTACAAGCGAGTTTGTATTGTGAGTCTAAGTTCAGTCCTTCCATAAAACTGTTCTGTACTTTTACAATCAATGGCAAATACGATGGCGACTCTGCTGGGGACAAACTTTTCCACGGCTGAGGAGTTGGTGACGCAGTCGGATACCCAAACTTGGCTCCATGCAACAAAAGATGGTCGTCCGCTTCGACCAACATGCGTTTGAAGAGATGCTCTCCGAAGGAAGCGTTGGCCCCGTCCAGAAGCGCGCCAGCGGACGAAGGCTCACAAAGAGTGGAGGCCAAAATCATTTGCTCCTCCCCAAGCCCTCGATGGGATGCCCTCTGTTGCTCAAGACGGCGGGAAAGACTCTCCTGCGGCCCACTTCGGACCGTAGACAACTCTGCTGTCCCCAAGTCCGGCAGAAGAAAACACTATGATGCTGGACTTGCAGGGGCAAAGAGTAACTCTATGAGATCCGAGCGCATAAGGGTATTACCCGCAGGAAAAAGCTCATGCGGCTACATCCGCCAGCCGCATGAAGAAAACTCATGCGGCCACATCTGTCAGCCGCATAGCTTATGCGGCTACAGTTGCCAACCACATGGATGAAACTCATGCGGCTGTGAAGTCAATCGCTTGCAGAAAACCCATGCGGCCACAGTTGCCAACCGCATGCGGCTAGCCTGCACGGTCGTGGCTCCCAGTCGCACAAAAACAACTCATCCAACGGCAGAAGACAACCGCATGCAGACAGCCTGCACGGTATCTAATTTAGCTGCATAGCATCCGTTCCACGCTTCTCTCGATCAGTCTTCGACCGTCTCTCATGCAATCCTGACCTTGGTTCTCTGAGTGATAAGCCAGACTCTGTGGTATTCAACTTGGACTCCTCCTATTACGCACCCGTAAGTGCTAAAAGGAGGAAGTCTAGGGCAGCACGGGCTCACCAAGCCCAGCCAGCTGCCCCAACCTCTGACCATCGGGGCGTCCCGCTGATTATCACGCGGGCCTCTGATGGGAAGTTGTACCGAACTACTCGAACCCAGCCCCCGACGGCAAACGACAGAGTGGTTCCTCTGACCTGCGTGAGGCTATCCTCCACAAACGCAAGGAAAGAGAAGGGGCGTGGCGTACAAAGAGTCCTCATACGGACGTCACTGCACCCAGATCACGTCAACTGCTGTTGCAACAATGCGGCAGTGGCGGAAGACCGGCCGTCAGTCTTCCAAAGACTACAGCATCCGAGCTCAGAGGACGAGGCACCTCCTGTTGTCTCCTACAATTCCACTCAGAAAGTCCCCACCGAGGGAAGAGGGAAGAAGACAAGCATCTCCAGCCCCAAGATATCAACCACTACAGCTAAAAAACTGTCATCTAAACGGTTGTCCTCCACCGGAGTATTCCAACACACCCGTTCAAAGACGAAATCTGCTGCAATGGGAGATTCATCATCCACATCGCTGGGGGTCGTGAGAACTGGGTGTAGCACTCCTCCGAACATCCACAACAATCCGATGTTTCAAGGAGACGAGCCCGGGGAAATAACTCTCCCATCAGGTACAACAGACGTCGATGTCTCCGAGGACATCCATGACTCTCAAGACGAAGAAAGCTCTGAGGCTAGGTGTACTGTTCCCTCCGAGTCCGAACCAGAAAAGAATATTCCCACATATCCCAATGACTTTTCGGTACATGGGTATGACTCGGAGGATATATCCTCCACCGTCTCTTCCATTTCTCGTTATACAAGGACGGTGTTCATGACGGACAGCAATCAAGGTGGTTCCAGCGATCGCCAACGCATCGACACTTTGGAGGCCATACTGCACGCCTTGGTCAAGTCTGTAGACGAGATCAAAGCGGCTTTTCCAACTCTGCAGGGAGTGACACCTGGCCAAACAAGCGCGGGTCCCGCAATCAATGTCGATTCAAATTCAGCGGCACCGAACCCGGACAATAATCCTCCTGAAATAACGGCCCCTACCGCGACAGATGAGGCCCGAAAAGTAAGAAGAGAGGTTCAGGAGCTTCGAGCCATGTTCCATGCCCGAAAAAAATGCTCAGGACCTCAGAATACGGCAACTATACCCTGCTGAATGGAGGGATATTCCATTCCCACCAAAATATAAGCCGTTCAATATCAACCCGTATGATGGCAAGACCTCGGCAAGTCGGTACATCACTTACTTCGAGGTCACCACTGACCATCTATCCCATGATGATGCTATCCTCACGCGATTATTCATTGGAGCATTGGAAGGAGTCGCCTTCGACTGGTATCGCAACCTGCCAGACAACTGCATCCACTCCTTCACTGGCTTCAAGCGCTTGTTCTTGGAGAAATTCTACGAGGTAGGACAGGACATCACGATGTCTACCCTCATGGACGTCATCCAAGGAGAGAAAGAGCTGACAAGGAACTACATTGAGCGGTTCTACCAAACCGCCATGAAGCTGCCCTCCGGAAATCCAGATTCCTCTTTGATTGAAATTTGCCAAAAGAGACTGCTTCCAACGATCAATCTCTGGATGGGCGAAAGTCAATTCAAAGATTGGAAGACGTTCATCATCAGCGCCACGAGTGCCGAAGAACGACTGAAGAAGGCTCGCCAACTGGGATTGCACATCTCAGAAGGAGAAAACAAGGGCAAGCGTCCCAACAACGATAATGGGGGTAGCCCCTCCAACAATCGGGATAGCAAAGGAAAGCAGGCTATGGTGGCCGATACAGCACAAAAACCTGAGCCGAAGCCAGCAGATAAACAATGGCCGCAAATTACTTACTCCTTCGAAGACGGTCATGTCAAGCCCATCTTGGATATGCTCATACAAGGGGATGGAATTCAGCTTCCTCCACCAAGACGGGAACCGCGGCCGGCAGAGATGGAGAATCCAAAGTACTGCCATTATTATCGCTATGTTCATCATGCTACACACGATTGCTACCAGTTGAAACGGTACATTCAAAACCTCATCGACTCAAACGCTCTGGCCATCGATTTCGAAGAGGTAACCGTGGCGGCCAATATGGTGTCTGTACAATTCGGCAGCTTCTCTCCAACGAAAACTCAGGACGGGGTGGTTCCCGTCCCTCTAGCGACAATGGAGATTACCAATCTTCCACCTCCCCGTGATCAGGCTGCCGGTCTAGTACCCCTCACCACATCACGAGGGGAGGTCATGTGGATCCATCCTGACTTGGTGTCAGAAGTGACTCGGCCCACACCATCTCCCACCGACAAAAAGAAAAGTGGAAAAGTCAGAACCTGCCACACAATCTCGGCAGACAACGAGGAAGCTACAGCCGTCGTCACACGGTCCGGAGCGCAATCCCAACCTGTGGTTGACAATCCGGCTGAAAATCATCAACCCACTACAACTGATGCTCCGGGACCGGCTCAGCCCTCGACGATCGACAAGCCTAGGCCGAAGGAGACTCGCTTCGACAAATTCCTCCGAAAAGAGGCAGCCCAAGGGTTAGAGAGGCCCTACAACTTTGACATCTTAGCGCAATTGGC
Source organism: Iris pallida (assembly GCA_029216955.1). Taxonomy (NCBI): domain Eukaryota; kingdom Viridiplantae; phylum Streptophyta; class Magnoliopsida; order Asparagales; family Iridaceae; genus Iris; species Iris pallida. The sequence goes on along the minus strand of JANAVB010009085.1, from coordinate 38,007 downwards.
TAACACACCGGCCAAGCTCTCACTGTACGAACTCCTAAGGCTCTCCAAGGACGTTCGTATCGCATTAAACGAAGCGCTCCAAAATGCCGATGTCTATCTGGCTCAATCCAATCTCACCGGGGTGGACTCACCCGTGGATCTCTAAGATAGTGCCTGCACGGGAGCAATGCCCAATATCGTCTTCACTCCTCAGGACATGCTCATCAAAACCAACCTACACGATCGCCCGCTATACTACACAGGATACATCGGCGACGTGAAGGTGGATCAGATGCACATAGATCCTGGCTCTTCCATAAGCATCATCCCGAAGGGTCTGCTACATCATCTTCGCATCCCAATGCATCGCCTGACGCCCACAAGCACCGCCATCAGTGGTTTCAATTCGGGCAGGAGCTACCCTATTGGGAAGATTCGTCTAAAGTGTTAAATTGGTGACCTCCAATCCGAAGTCACCTGCTACGTCATAGATGCAGACACTTCTTACAATATCCTCTTGGGGCACCCATGGATACACGATTACATGATCGTGCCTTCTACGCTACACCAGTGCTTCAAATATGTCGACAAACACGACTTCGTGAAGACGGAATTTGCTGACATCGATCCCTTCAAAGGGGTCGAATCTTACTACTCGGACTCCTGCCTATACGAAAAATCGAAGAGGCACCTTGGCGAAGGAAAGGAACAAGCCGGTACCGAAATGGCCACGGGAACGGAAGGACCTCTGACGATCTACCTCCAAGCTCGCAAACCGGGCAAGTCCGCACCCCTTACTGCTACTCTGCGGAAGGACGCGATCAGCCTCTCGGCACAGGAAGAACAGATGATAATCCGGCTGCCAAGGTCCGGCCAAGTGCCGAGACCCACAACGGGGCCACTGACAATCAGACTACCGAGAGTCGGTTAACCCCAAACGGAGAAGCTCAATCCCTCTGATAGGCCACTGACGATACGCCTTCCCAAGAAGGGTCGTCACCCCAATGCAAGGTCTGAAACTTCTAGCGAACCGGCCACTCCTCGCTCCACATCAAGTGCCAAACTGGGGGTCGCTAGTCTGCTAACAACTCCACGCTCTGCTCCATCAACTAAACCACTGACAATCAAGCTCCCCAGGTCGTCCTCTCAGTCTTCATTTACACAGGGGGTAGCCGAAGAGGAACTAGAGCTATCCAAGTATGTGGCTGCCCACACTGATGTTCCCTCCGCTGATGATGTAATCCCCCTATAAAAGATACCTTATTTCATCAATAAAGGGCTATCTTTGAACTACATCGAGCTTAATAAGCTTTGTACAATGTACGCTATGGAACATGGTATAGGCACCCACCTACACACACAGGTGACAAATGTGTACACCACAATCCAGCTTATTCCAGCAGAAGACGCTTATCGCATAATCGAGGGAGGGGATCACCCAATCATCTTCGGCCGAAAAGACGATCCGTATCCCTTCACCATAAAGGAAGCCGACCTTGGGTCAGATGCCGGGAGACTGCCTCTGTATCTCTATAGCCCCCAATCCAAATATCTCATACAGAAACAGGGGTATGATCTGGAGACGGCGCTAGGTTTGAACTACGGCACTGGGCGACGGCTACCTTTGAAGCCTCCAGTCCCGACTGGCAAGCCACGGGATTATTACAGCAAAACTCGATGTGGACTAGGGTATGTAACTCCCACGACAACACCTGAGAGTTCAGATGAGGAGTGTGACTGGCAGTCGCATTCAACTGGATCACCAACCTCCGACTCGGATACCAGCATCGGAGACATATTTAGACAAGTCCTGTCAGTCAATATGGCATTCGCCGACGCTTACGAAGAGGACGAAGACATTCCTGAAATCCTCGAACTAGAGCCGTGGGCCCAATAGCTGGATACACAATGGGAAAAGCGGTTCGAGTAGAGAGAACCTCCTACCGAAGATGATGTTATGCAGGTCGACCTCGGCAGCGAATCCTCTCCAAAGCCAATCTTTGTCAGTAAAAGCTTAACAGATGAAGAGCGAGAATCGCTACTGGAACTTATAAGAGAATACATTGATGTGTTCGTATGGAGTTATAAAGACATGCCAGGGTTAGACCCCAATATCGCTCTTCACAAACTCAACATACGGCCAGATGTAAAGCCAGTCAAGCAACAACAGCGATGCTTCCGTCCAGGCATCATGGACACGATCGAAGCCGAAGTCAACAAACTGATAGCCAGCGGCTTCATTCTTGAGGAGCAACATCCCGATTGGGTCACCAATATAGTGCCCGTCCTCAAGAAGAATGGGAAGATTCAAATCTGCATCGACTTCCGTAATCTGAATGAAGCGTGCCCCAAAGATGAATTCCCCCTTCCTATCACAGACATCATGATCGACAATACCTGCGGCTTCGAACATATGTCATTCATGGATGGCTTCTCGAGGTACAACCAAATCAAAATATCTCCTTAGGACGAAAAGCATACATCATTCCGAACACCAATTGGCACGTACTGCTACACAGTCATGCCTTTCGGTTTGAAGAATGCCGGCGCCACGTATCAAAGAGCCATGAGCATCATCTTCAGAGACCACCTACGCAAGACAGTGGAGTGCTATGTTGACGACATCACCGTTAAGAGTCGCTGCAAGGGAGACCATCTGCAGGATCTAAGGACGGTATTCGACCTAATGCGAGCGCACAATTTGAAAATGAACCCTACGAAGTCCTTTCTGGGTGTATCCAGCGGGAAGTTCTTGGGCTTCATCATCACTGCACAGGGTATCCATGTAGACCCTGAGAAGACGAAAGCAATCATGGAGATGGGTCCTCCGAAAAATCTTCACAAACTCAGAGGCCTTCAAGGGAGGCTAGCTTACATCAGGAGGTTCATTTCCAACCTCTCCGGGCGATGTCGACCGTTCACCCATCTCATGAAAAAAGGAGTCTCTTTCGTATGGGACGAGGAATGCCAGCGCGCCTTCGACAGCATCAAAGAATATTTGTCGAACCCTCCAGTCCTCGTGGCCTCGGTTTCTGGAAAACCATTCCTGCTCTATGTACGAGAAATAGAACATTCCCTCGGGGCTCTGCTGGCACAAAACAACGACGCAGGCCATGAGCAAGCCATATATTACCTCAGCCGAATGATGATTGGGCCAGAGCACCGATGCACCGCTGTAGAGAAGGAATGCCTCGCCCTGGTATTCGCCATTCAGAAAATGCGGCACTATGTTATCGGACAAACGATACATGTGATCTCATGACTCAACCCTCTCAGAGTCCTCATGACTAAACCAGGGGCACTCAGCTCTCGCCTCGCTACATGGGCAATATTGTTGTCCCCTTATCATATGATCTTCGTCCCCCAAAAGGCAGTCAAAGGTCAAGCCCTGGCAGACTTCTTAGCAGCCCACCCAAGCTCGGAGTCCTCCAGAATATACGAAGAGATCCCATATGAGGTCGCCGACTCACATGCAACCTCTCACAAGGCTATATGGCAAATGTTCTTCGACGGTGCTTCGAGGACCGGACCTAAAGGCAATATAGTCGTCGGAGTTGGGGTAGTGCTGGTCTCCCCTTCCGGATTAGTGATTAATCACGCTTATTCCCTCACAGAGCCCTGCTCTAACAATGTGGCCGAGTACAACACTCTGGTCATTGGCCTCTAGCTTGCAAGAGAGCTGGAGGTAGAATACCTTGAAGCATACGACGACTCCCAACTAATCGTCAATCAGATCCGGGGCTCATACGAGGTCTGCCACGAAGACATGATCCCTTATCACCAAATAGCGATTGACATCATCTCGTCGTTCGAGGGGTTCTTTATCGAACATGTCCCCAGACTCCAAAATATCGAAGCTGATGCCTTAGCTGGTCTTGCCGCTTCCCTAGCAGTTCCAAATTATGATCGCCAATCAGTGGATGTGATAGACCACGAATTGGTCTGTCCCAAGAACAATGTGCAATTCGTGGCGAGTTATTCTGTACAGACGATCGAGGATGCCCCAGATTGGAGACAACCATTCATCGACTTCGTCATCTACGACATCCTGCCCGAGAACCCAAAGGAAGCCACTTCCATCAGACGGCGTTCTCTCAGATTCTTCTACGATACAGAGACGAAAATGCTGTATCGTCGCTCCTACGACGGATTACTGCTTCGGTGTCTGTCAAATACAGAAGCCAAAGAAGCCGTACGAGAAGCTCATGACGGTGTCTGCGGGGCCCACCAGCCCGGCCCAAAACTGCAAGACCGCCTTCGCCGAATGGGCTACGATTGGCCTACAATGGTGGCAGATACGATAGATTATGCTAGAAAATGCAAAGCCTTGCCAAGTCCACGAGGACTTCATTCACCAACCATCCGAGTTTCTACATCTGACAATGGCATCCTGGCCATTCGAAGCATGGGGAATGGATATTATTGGTCCAATCACCCCACCTTCCTCCCGAGGACATCGCTACATACATATGATCACTGATTACTTCTCCAAATGGGCGGAAGCTATACCACTCGCAGAAGTTAAGACTTCAAACGTGATTAGCTTCCTCAAGCATCACGTCATCTATCGCTTTGGACTGCCCCGAAGGATCATCCATGATAATGGTCCGCAGTTTGCAAGCCACGCATTCTATCGATTTTGCGATAAGCACCGTATTCAGAATGTCGTTTCAACACCGTACAACCCAGCAGCGAACGGGTTGGCAGAGGCATTCAAGAAAACAATCATCAAACTCCTCAAGAAGTTTGTCTCCTCCAACAAATGCGACTGGAACGAGAAGCTCGGCGAATCCTTATGGGCTTATCGCACCACAGTTCGAACAGCCACCGGGAATACACCATTCTCTCTAGTATACGGGAGTGAGGCAGTTCTCCCATTAGAGACTCAAATACCCTCACTCCGCGTTGCCCTTACTTATCAATTGACGACGGATGATAACTACCGACGTCGACTACAAGAGTTGGAGGCCTTAGATGAAAAGTGCCTCCTAGCTCAGCAAAGGATCGAGCTATACTAAGCACGCATCTCAGGAGCCTTCAACAAGAAGGTCAAAATTAGAACATTCCAAGTGGGCGATCTTGTTCTGGCAGTCCGGAGGCCAATGGTCATGACTCACAAGACCGCCGGCAAGTTCCAGCCAAAATGGGAAGGTCCATTTGTCATCGAGACCGTGTTTTCCAACGGTGCTTACCGCCTCGCTAAGTAAAACGGAGACTTGCTTATGATGCCCATCAACGGCAAGTTCCTGAAGAAATACTATGTCTAAACAAAATTCTCCAGATTATTGAGTCATGTATCCGCTGATACCGCTGAACTCACCCTCATAGTTTGTCAGATTTTCGAGTCATTTATCCGCTGATACCACTGAACTCACCCTCATAGTTTGTCAGATTTTCGAGTCATGTACCCGCTGGTACCGCTGAACTCACGCTCACCATTCTCCAGATTCTTGAGTCATGTACCCGCTAGTGCCTCTGAACTCACATCTCGGTCATTCTTTCAGATGGAAAGTTATGTATGATCATACCTCTGAACTTCCTTCCTGAAGGAGATCCTCCCCCATGATCCAACACCCCGCACTTTCAGTGCACAAAAAAGGGTGATCGATCCATAAATTTCCAAACCGGCCATGTCCTTATTACCTCTGAGTCGTTCCACTTCCGCCAAAAAACAAATTACCCCTTACATAGAACTTCCATGTCCTTATTACCTCTGAGTCGTTCTATGTGCCCTCCTTCATTGAGCCCACTCCTGTCATGTCCTCATTACCTCTGAATGGGAAGGCTCCGTCGAAGAAACCTTCATAATTGCCATGTCCTCATTACCTCTGAGTAAGTATGATGATCCCCTTTCGACCTATTATCTGTACCCACAACCGGAGTACGCCAAGGGTAATAGGACCACAAATGTCCTCTGTTGACCATAAATGTCCTCTGTTGACCACAAAATGTCCTCTGTTGACCACAAATATCCTCTGTTGACCATAAATGTCCTCTATTGACCACCAATACCCTCCGTCGAGTTCACTCTTGCCATGTACTCGTTGCCTCTGAGTAGGAATACTCTACAAAAACTTTCCTGCTTGCCATGTCCTCATTACCTCTGAGCAAGTACGTCAGTTCCCCTTCATCCTATTATCCGTATCTTAAACCAGGGTATGCCAAGGATAATAGGCCCATAAATATCCTCAGCTAAGTTTCTTAACACAAACCTACCATCTCATCATGCCCTAGGAGCCCAGCTGCTCTACGGCATTCCTTTTCTCAATACCAAGAGCACCCATGACCACTTTGCCATGGCCGCTTCAGGTACCCTGACCAAAACTTGTTATCTCTACCTAAAACCAAGGTACGCCATGGGTAACAGGTCCACAAATATATCCCCTATACGGGGGAATACATCACCACAATATCGCAGGCGCAGCAAGCAATACAAATGAAGGGTAGAATTGAAAGTACTCTTTATTTGAAGGAAGAAAAGAAGTATTACATATTTCAGGACCACGTCCTTTTCAAAAAAAAAAGGGACAAAGAGAAACAGGATTAAAGGACGGTTAAAGCAAAAAAATCACTGAATAAAGAAGCTCCCACGAGCCTATGCGGTTCGGGTCCACAAAGCCTTATGCGGCTCCATTCCAATTAGGTCTCAGGAGATACGTTTTCGAGGAAGCTTATGCGGTTCGGATCAACACAGTCTCATACGGCCCAAATCAGATGGGAGTTCCATATGACATTAGCTCGATAGCTTATGCGGTTCAGATGAATATACACGGTTCTAACAGAAGAGCTCATGCGGCGCAAAATGCCATGCGGTTCAGCCTGCTAGAAACATATGCGGCTCCATTCAGGGGAGACTTTATGCGGTTTGATTTGCTCATGCGGTTCAAACATGGGATATTTTCTATGCGGCTCGGGTATGAGAAAGTCATGCGGCCCATACAGCATATGCGGCTCTGCCATCAACTTGGGTAGAGGCTTGTGCATAAATATGCAACAAAGCCATGGGTTCTCAAGATTCAAATGCCACCCTTACCATTGAAAGCGGGACGAACATCAGAGGGCACTTCGGGCACTTCGGGCTCGATGGCCGATGAAGACGTCGCCCTCTTGCCCTTCGCGGCAGCGGAAACGACTTTGGAAGACTTAGAAGCCATTTGCTTCGACGGGCGGCCAAAGAAGGTCAGAAAGAAGAGACAGCAAAAAGAGTAAACGAAGGAGAAGGCGAAGAAGTCCCTCCGGCCAAAGTCATCCATATTTATAAGAGTGAAGCGTTTCGATCCCCGTGCATACACACAGACCGACTCTTCGGTTATCAAAATGAACCGCCAAAAATAGAGGCCAAGCTCCTCGAATCCCGCACCAAAAAGTGGCATTTAAAGCTGACACCGAATCAACAACATTTAAATACAAAAGATTGCCATACGTGGCAATAATGACGTGGCAAAAAGCCATACGAATGAGACACTCCTGCGGCTGAACAATCTATGCGGCCAAGATCTCTATGCGGTCAGGGTTTTATATGCGGCCAGAAGAATACGACCATGCTTCTTATTCAAAGTATTTCAATTTTGCAAAATGAAAACTTTGAAGGGGGTCCTGTAGAAGCATGGAAAATATTAAAAAAAATGACCCATGCGGCCAAAAGAACCCCATGCGGCTCAGAAAGCCCGTGCGGCTCAAAGAGTCATACGGCATAAGAGATTATGCGGCCCAAGACATCCCATGCGGCTCCGAAGACACATGGTAGGATAATCCTCTTCTCTGCCCCCTCGTATTAATTGATTGACGGCTGACAACTCTGAAAAAATGACAGCCCTGACACAAAAAGAAGAAATTATGACTCTGTCATAATGACAGACTTCTAGGGAAGAGAGAGAGATCTCTGACACAAATCCCCCAAGAGCCATAAAAAGGCCACGTGGCCTTGCCACGTGGGCGTTCGTATGCGGCTCGAGCAAAGGCTTTCCATGCGGTTCAGAATGAAGCCTTCCTATGCGGCTCAGGCCAAGAAAGCCTCATGCGGCTCACGCAAAGACTTCTCATGCGGTTCAGAATGAATCCGTTCTATGCGGCTCAGGCCGAGACAGCCTCATGCGGCTCGAGCAAAGTCTTCTCACGTGGTTCAAGAGGACCATTTCCATGCGGCTCAGGTGGATGTATCCCTATACGGCTCGCAATGATCACCTCCATGAGAGGGCCACTACCCAGGCAGTCCTGACACGTGGCCCCAACCATATGCGGCCCAAAATCATATGCGGTTCACTTGTCATGCGGTTCAGATCCCCCTAATGGCTCCTAGGACACGTGTCCTAAGCCGATCAATTCCTCAGATCTATTGCAATCAAAGATTGGGTCAAATCCTAAAAATTTGGGATACGTGGCAGGAGAATAAATCTAATTTATTCGCATACATCAGAAGATCATTATGAGGAAGATTCATTTCAATCTGCATTAATTGCTGATGGGATTTGGTGTAATCTACACTCAATGGACCAGATTCACCACACTCAAAACTAATGGCCTAGATTGACCAATCCACAGGCCGCCGCCATCTCCAGAAAGCAATCATTGTAACCCTAATGATCACACCCCATTCCTATAAATAGCAAGGTGCCATTCCCTTGCAAGATATACGTTCCCTGGCAATATACACCATCAGAGAGAGATACGTATACACAGAGAGCTCCCCCCTTAATAATTAGAGAGGAAATACACAGAGAAAGAGAGAAGCAAGAAGAGCAGCACGAGGAGAACAAGAAGGGCATTTCTTCGTCAACGCCAAGCAGATCTTCCCCGAGCCAAGGCTGTATACCGATCGTCCAAGGAGTAAGGCAGGGCTGCCGTCGCCTTCCCGAGCCTCTATCGTCACCCCCCAGAATCTAAAATAAACAATTGTACTTAGTCTGCTATACTTAGACTTTCGTCCCTAGGCTTTCTTTGTACAAGCGAGTTTGTATTATGAGTCTAAGTTCAGTCCTCCCATAAACTGTTCTGTACTTTTACAATCAATGGCAAACATACTCGTGTAAAGAACGTGAAAATTATTTCATGTATATTTTCAAAATTTATTTTTATTATGTATAATAAATTATTTAGCAAGAAGTTTTTTTTAAAGATTTGATTATTTATGTTTACTTTCGAAATTATTTTATCTAAATTATTAAAAATGTATTTTAAAAGTATTTCCTATTAATATTTAAATATTTATTACAATTTTCAAACATATTTAATTTTGATTAATTATTATTATAAAAAGATAAATTGAATTTAAATGTGATAATTTAAATGTTGATTTTATTTATTAATTTTAAATAGCTTAATTTAAATATGTAATATATTATTTGCTAGGGAGAAATATGAAATTTATTCATGTATATATTTTTAAAATTTCCTTTTATTTATTTTTCTAAATTCATTAAAAAGTATCTTGAAGTCGTTCCTATTAATCCTAATTATGATTTTCGAAATTATGATTAGTATTACTATAAAATTATTTTTGAATACTTTATGTAATTAGATATGATAATTTAAATTAAGTTTTAAATTATTAAATTTTTTTAACTTATAGATATGAAATATCTAGATATGGATTCCGATAGGATTGTATTGGATTATATTAGTTTTGTATTAATTTTAAATTAAATAGATATATATATATATATCAAAAAAGGGTTTTAAATTTCTAACCCAAATCAATCCAGGAGTCCACCTCCTATATAAGGAGAGACTCTTGCTCTTTTTTTTCCATAATTCCGCAAGCCAAATTTTCTCCACAAATAATTCCCCAACCCCTCGTGTATCGTGTCCGTGTACGTGTACAATTCTTATTCTACAAGTACATGTACACTGCATAAATTCTGTGTCGGACAAACCCCGACACAATCAAAACCTAAATCTATCCTAGCTAATTTCGGCCGTCCACCACTGTCCTCGGCCTCGACTCCCCGCCTTCCCCTGTCAACCCAACTCCGTCTACCTGGCCTCGGCCGAACCCAATCACGCCACTAACCGCAGCAAACTGCGTCACCACCATCCTGCAGCCACCCCCACGGTGAACTTCCCCACATCAAAATCCATCTCATCTCTGCCATCAACACCGTGGCCACCGCCACTAAATTCATCACCACCACCACCGTCGTGAACATCATTTTGACCCCTTGCCCCATCGATTTCCCGCTGCGGCCGGCCTCCACCGCCGACCACCATAGACAACCCCAATCTACTGTCGCCGCATCCCAAATTAACACCACCACACACAGAGGAAAGAGAAAGGGAAACCCTAAAACATCACCTGAGCTCCACCTGGACGAGCAGCGCCTCCGCCATCGTCGCCATCTTCTCCGTCGAGCTCGCCGCTGTCGCCACCTTTCCGGAGGGGAGCGCAGCTCCATCGCAGATCTCTTCCGAAGACCTCCCGACTTTCGGCGAACCGCTCCCCTCTTCTTCCTTCTCTCCTCCCGTAAAACCCTCTCCGCTGCCAGTATCTACCATCGCGGGCTCGACCACGACCATGGACAACACTGCCACATCCTTCCAACTCCTCCGAGCCACCGTCCCAGTGTGCGCTGCCGTGGCCGCTCGACTCAAGGACCACCGGCGTCCTTTCCAGCCGAGCGCCACCCATCGCACCGCCAGTGTCGATCGGTCGAACTCACCATCCCGGTGAACACGCGCTCTGAGGCAGCGCCCAGGCTCAGCCCAGTCGGCAATGTCATCCTTCCGCCGAGCGCCCGCTCCGGCGCCGATGATCGATGTAAGCTCCGCCTCCCTTCCCCTTTCCTTTTTTGAAACTCTTTTTCTCTCTCTTTCCCTCTCTCTCTCTGTGTGCGGTTTAAGAGGAAGGGGCAGCTGATATTTTTTCTTTTTTTTACTTTACTTTACTCTAAATGATTAATGTTACAAGTGTTTATATTTAAACTATTAATATTGTATTAATTAGTTTTATTAAATAAATAGATAACAATATTTTCTAAAATTATTTTTACAAAATTTGGTAGCCCTACCATATTTCCTAGATTCTTATTAAATACGGTGTCTAATAAAAAATTTATCTTCTACAAACATTTATTTATTTATTTATTTTTCTCTCCTAGCAAGATTCCTTGACTTCCAATATATCTTTACAAAGTTATAAAATTTTTGGCCTAATGATTTAGTGATATTTTTCAAATATTTCTAAAATACCTTTTAAATTGGTGAGATATAGTATTTTACCGATGAACATATTTACAACTTGGAGTTTTGCCCGAAAACAATTTTTCTTGACTTTTAAGTAATTTATTATCAATTATTTAGACTCATAAAAAAACTATCTTTCGAGTATTATAAATATTTCCAAAATAGTATAAGTATGTATTCTCCACAAGACTCCCACCTTGGTATTTCCATTGATCATGACTCATTCCATAATCATATTTCTTCACAAATTATGACTAATGACACGTTCCTATTTCCTCATGACTCTCGGACCATTACACATCGAACATGGCTACTGATAAACATGACGTGATGGAACACCGCGCAACACCAGGCGTGACACCAGGCAAGACACCTTGCCTTTACTGTTTAATTTTTGCTCATTATCATGCATGTTTTATTTATTATAAGTTGTTCTTTCAAAACCATATGTAGTTGCAAATTACTATACTTTAGTTTTTTTGCATTTGGCTTAGAGTTAAGGGACCAACTTTGTTTGTGCCGCATCCATTGGCCCGACACCTGTGTGCCACGATGTCACGTGTCTCATATAGATTCAGACTTGCGTACCGACCGTACATCGGTACGTACAGGAAGAGCGTTAGGATATAACTGCTAATATAATTGCCTAGGAGACTTAGCGGTTATTAGAAATATCGTGGTGTGGATTCAGCACGAGTAGTGCATGGGGAGGGGAAGACAGTTATTAGGCGCAGGGGCTTTCACACATTTACTTTCCTCTAGCTGCCATTTGTGACTCAGCCGAGAGCTAGTGTGCCGTACATTTATTTACTTTTCTCTAGATGCCAGTAGTGCCTCGGTTGAAACACAAATGTGCCATGCATTTACTTTCCTCTAGCTGCCGTTAGTGACTCACCCGAGAGACAAGTGTGCCGTGCATTTATTTATTTTCCTCTAGATGCCACTAGTACCTCGGTTGAAACGCTAACGCGCCGTGTTTCTAGTCTCGGGAGCCCTTGTGTGGAACGTTGTCTTCAAATTGTATTTTCACTTAGAATGGTTAATGACTTTTATTTGTGTAGTAACATATACTTTTATGTTGAGCTTTATTTATTCAGTTATTGGCATGATATTATGTGTCTTGTTACGTCCCACTGAGGACCTGGTTATCTCGCAAGGTGTGTGCTCTTGTCTTTCGCTGGTGTTCTAGCTCTAGCCGTGATCATCGCTATTTCTTCGAGGATGATTGCACTTGGATCATCTTCGCTTCGCTCGCCAAACTCATTTTATTTCCATGTATTTCTTTCCTTACTTGTTGGTAGTGGATTTGTCTCCGCCCAGCATATTGTATCAAGATAATTCATAATCATTATTTGAAATCTTTTATTCTTTTATTTTGTGTGAATGAGATTAGTCATGTTTTTACTGTATTTATAGCTTATGTATCCCTACGAGGCGTATGTACTTCGTATGAATATAGTTGGCATGTCTACGTTTCTAGTCCTACGTATTTTGGGACTGGGGCGTAACAGTTTTGATGGATGCTTTTCTGAATGATTTTCGATGATTTGATTCTTGCCCGTTTCTATCGATTTGTATAGCATTCATTCTTGAGAATTCTGAGAGGAGAACATAATGAGATGGATTATTAACCAAGCTTTTGGTACCATTGCAGACTGACGCATGACGGAAGGCTAAGCGCGCAAGTGTTTCTCTTTCTCTCTGTGTTTCTCTAATTTGGTGAGTGTAGATCTCTGTGGTGGTATTATCCCTCTCGCTATTCCTTCATGTCAATTAAACAATTGTCTTGCAACATCCGTTGATCGATATCAAGTTGCTAATGCCACAAGCCAATACCACTAAGAAGCTAGAGATTGTGTTGGTGCTTTCTTTATATGGAGAGAGCTTGCTCTCAACATGCCTTATAAAATTTTAGTCCCACATCGGAAATGTACCATGAGTTATCGCAACATATATATTTGGTTGTGTTGTTGAGAGATGCATATGGGGTGGTGACCCTAAGGAGGGAACCATGTGGGTGATTTTACTAGGAGGTAAGAATAAGGCTCCAAGGATTAAGCATTAATGCTTTTGTCATTCTCTTGGATTAATTCTATTTGGAGCTAAGCCCCATAGGGGCTTAGCGACTCGGACTCGGACTCGGGCTCATGGGCTCATGAGGCATAATGTGGCGTTTTGTTGGCGTACTTTGCACTTAGCACCTCAGCAGTCATGCGGTCTTTATACGGCTCATATGCGGCCATGCGGTATTATGCGGCATGCGGCTCATATACGGTCTCATACGGCTCATGCGGCTCATGCGGCCATGCGGCCATGCGGCTCATACGGCCATGCGGCCATATGGCCATGCGGCTCATGCGGCCATGCGGTTCATGCGGCCATGCGGCTCATACGGCTCATGCAGCTCATGCGGTCCATGCGGCCCATGCGGTCCATGCGGCTCATGTGGTCCATGCGGCCTATGCGGTCCTTGCGGCCATGAGGCTCATGCGGCCAGGCTGCTGCTGCTGCTGCCGCATGGAGGGCTCCGCTGACTGTACAGAGTACAAGTCAGTTATGGAAAGGCTGAATCAATGCGATTAATTCAGATCCTATCTTTGTGGGATTTGAATTAATTTCGTTCCTATCTTTGTGGGATTTGAATTAATCTCGTTGCTATCTTTTTGGGATTTGATTCAATCTTTCCATAACTGAAGAGGCGGCTAGGGTTTCCACCCTCTCTCTATATATACTCTCTTCTGGCCTCCTTTGTGAGGACTACGAAAAATAGGAGTCAGAAAAAGAGAAAGAGAGAGAGAGCTGTTGCCGCCATTGCAAGTCCATCCGAGGAGTCAGAACAGAGGTGACTTCGAACGTTCCACAAGTTCTTCAAACTTGCAGGTTCCTGGAAGCAGATCATGTGGGGCGAATCTTGCTTTGAGCAATGGTGTTTTGACACCCCAGCATTGTTCTTCTTCTCATCTCTCTCTAGATTATTGTAACTCGTTCTGTCCCAATTGCAGTACATTTGCAAGGAAGAACGAGAGATCTTCTCTTCTCTATTTTTCTCCTCCATATTGTAATCGGGTTGTTTGGTATTTGTATCATCGTAGATCTTTGTTGCATCTGTTTTACCATCTTTGATCAAGCCCCGGGACTAACAATCTCAAAGCAAGATCCATGTAGATAGAAAACATTAATGCTTCGCTCCTCCAATTGGACTTCTGCAAGTTGGAAAAGTTCGATGGAGAGCACTATCAAGTCTGGAAGAGAATGGTTTACCCAACTCTTCAACTAAAAGACGTTGATCATGTTCTGTTGGAGGAAGAACCCTCTGTTCCAGACACTGGATCTACTGCCGCAATCAACGCGGCTACCGAACTCCAGGCCAAGTGGAGAAGGGAAATTAGCATCTGTAGGCTTCTCATCCTGAATGCTATGAAGGATTCCTGGTAGAATCCTACTCGAAGAAGGAACTTGCCAGAGACATATGGGAGTATGTGGAAAATCTGTATAAAGAAGACAGGAACAGGAGCAAGATGTTTGTGGTTGAAAAATATCACAAATTGCTCTTTGAGGACGAGAAGTCCATGTTGCCATAGATGAAGGAATTTCTGAAGCTACGTCAGAAACTGGACGACGAAGAGATGCCCCTTCTCGATAAGTTTGTCGTTGGAGGGATCGTCTCAAAACTACCTGCTGGATGGAGTACCTTCTATGCAAGGATGCACAGAAAGAAGCTAGACATTAGCTTGGGAGATCTACTTCAGGAGATCCAAATTGAGGACGAGATGCATTCCCAACAGAAAGTGGACACTCTGTCCAAACAGTTGGCTGAAGCCAATCTAGTGCAGACGAGAGATCACAAGAAGAAGCAGGCGGCTTCTCATCCCAAGAAGAAGGACTTCACTAATCTTGTCACGACCCGCACCCACTATGAGGTACGAGAACGTAACAACGCCCAGCCTACACCGCAGTGTCGGCGGTAGAACGCT
This sequence comes from Iris pallida, assembly GCA_029216955.1. Taxonomy (NCBI): domain Eukaryota; kingdom Viridiplantae; phylum Streptophyta; class Magnoliopsida; order Asparagales; family Iridaceae; genus Iris; species Iris pallida. The sequence continues at coordinate 22,876 of JANAVB010009085.1, read as the reverse complement.
GTCCTAAGTCAATCATCTAACAATATAAAGGTACCTGTACAGTATATACACTCCGAATGGAGGTGACATAACAATATACAGTCTCAATCACATCTAAGGCAGAATGATGAAAATAAAAGATAGATAGATACTGGAATAAAAGATCCACAGGATACAATCAGAGAGAAAGAGTCTAAGTGTCTACTGCCATACAAACTGAACATCCAACTCAATACAAGTCTCTAAAACTGAAATAAAAGAATATACAATCAGATCTCAGAAGACAGAAATAGTAAAACCTAGACTAGGGAGCCTCAGTCTCTAAGCTAGAGGATCAGGCTGGAAATCTGGGTCACACATGTCATCTACAGTTGTCCCATAGTAGGTGTCTATGCAGGCCTCATCCTCATCCTCTGTAAAATTTTCAACAGGTCCAGTCAGGACGGGAGTGAGCACAAAACATCTCACGTAGTTCATATCGAGTTAGGAAATATAAAGCATGCAATAGAGTAAAGTACATGAAATGCTGAAAGAAGAAGATATATGAAAACAGTAGAGATTTGGTAACATGAAATATCTAAATACGATAAGTAAGAACTGTAAGGAACATGTGATTTTAGAGTACAATCTGGTTATGTAAACGGGCTAGGAAAATACAATGGTAACTCCATTGTACGTGGGTGTACAATAGACATATACAATAGTTATACAATGTTGTACAATAGGATTTGAGTACATAACCAATTCTACTCCCCCTCCCCAATCAATACACAAGGATCTACTCCAGTTACGTTATCTTATACAATAGTGTACAATGTTATACAATGGATGTACAATGTTATACAATAGTGTACAATGGTCTATCCCTGGGCTCATGTGATAATGAGAGTACAATATGCACAATGAGTATACAAGGATATGGGTATTCAATAAATACAATATGGAAGTGAAACGCACATCACAATATGTATCTAGTGAATACAAGGGGATAACATCCCAAAAGGAGATCAATATAGTACCAATCCGTGATAACAATCGTGTCAGCATCAAGTACAGTAATCTAGAGCAAGAATGTAAATCCAGACAAGTATGAAACGGTCAGAGAATGTACTCGCCTGATATCCTGAGTGTCTGAAGAGAATATACTGTCCGAGGAGTGGTGTCTATCTTCTATAGAACAGCACAAGTCACAACAAGTCTAAAAATGGTAAACTGAAGTTCTACTATGCATTATACATGAATCTAGGTCAATCTAGGCCAAAGTCAACTCTTGGTCAACTCTGGTCAACCCTAGAAGTCAAACTAGGTCAACCAAGTCTAGTTGAGTCTAAACTAGGCTATTCAAATCTATACTAGCTAACACCATGACTAACAAGGCTAGGCAAGCCTATACAACTTATATCACATGGCTTAGCTACTTCTAGAATTCCTTAGCAAGTTGCAGCCTCACTATACTCCCATACATTTACATCACATAAATAATACACAATCTAGGCTAATGTAAACCTACAACATTAGCTACAAGGACATATATATAGATATATATACTTACACTCACACAATTTATACACATAGACATTGTATATGCCTAAACAACATGGCCTACATATAAAGCTTAAAAATTAGAGAAAGAGGGAGAGAGCTAGTGTGTGTCACTGAACTGTCAAGAACAGGGAACAAATTGTATGTGTGTAAACTGTTCGCAGGCAGTATAAAAATAAAGAGAGAAATGTGTGTGTGTGTATCAAGAGTGTTCAGGAATTTGCAAGCAGGAAATAACTCTAGTGTGTGTGTGTATATGTAAAATGAAGAGTTGTGTGTACAAAGGCTAACAAGAGTGCAGGAAGGTGTACTGTGACAGAAGGGTGTGTGTTATGTGCTGGAAAATAGATAACAGTCCATATAGAACAGTGTGTGTGCATATGTGTGTTCAGTGTCCATAGAAAAACAGTGAAGAGGGATAAAGAGACTGTGTGTGTGTGTATAGCAGTGAGCATTAAAAGACAGGAAAACAAAGGGTGTGTACTAGCAGGAATACAAAACAGTGAAGAGGGAAGAGTGTACTGGGATGTTCAGGAAGCAAGGGCAGTGCCACCCTATGGCCTCAAATCATATTCAGAATTTAAAGACAGTTACTACACAGGGTTGTGATACCCACAACTCAGAATTATACCCAAAATGAAATGAAGTCAACATTGATTTGGAAAAGGAAAAAAAATGGTTAAAACCAAACTCAATTTGACAGCAACTTAACAGTGAGGAAATGAAGAATTAACAAGGCAACCCAATTTCAGATTTACAAGTGATACATCAAGTTAATCTCAGGTTGTGCAGGAAAACTGAAAACAACATGGGAAGGCAATAATCAGGGTATCATAACAATTAAGAAAAGGGAATGGAAACTAGTTAGGGTATTGAACTAAGGAGAGAATCTCAGTTAAGTAGAAAAGGAAAAAGGAAATCAATTTCAGGTTTAAACTTAACCTCAGTCAATGATGTATAACAACTAAAAATCTCAGGAAAACAAATACACAAAAATAGTCCAATGCTAACAGTTCCTTCACCCCTTGATTCCCAGTTCAGTGTGAGGGTTCAGGGATTACAAATAGTGAAAGGGAGGAAGGGAAACAAGTATTAATCCTACACTAAACTCAGGTCACACACACAACTAAAACTCAATTTTAAAGGATATAAATCAGTAAACAATGAACTCAACCAGTTTAACAATCTCCAAACTATAACTCTCAGATTTTAGTCCCCAAAAAACTATCAATTCGAACCCAAATTCTTACCATAGCAAGATAACATATTGGAAAACATATTTAGATATTTAAACTCAGTATTTAACATCATTACAAAGGTTAAAAATCATCAGACAATTCAATTTGGCAAACTGAAATTAGGAAGAAAAAGGGGACTGATACCATGTGGTTCAGAAAAATGGAAAATGACAATTTACTAATGATATTTGAATTAAAAAAATGTAATTACAGAGGTTTGTAACTTAATTATACAATGCATACATGTTATATGCGGTGTTTGTGTCCATACTAGAGGACACAAACGTGTCCAAACACGAATAAACACAAAACAGTGCACTCACAGACACTGTGCAGTGTGCACAGGCTCGTGCACGTGTGCACGCATGTCGTGCATACGACACGACACGAGTGGGTCTCGTGGTTGTGTCCACACCTAGCTAAGGTCTATGTGTACGTGTCCAATCACCTGTATTGTGTCTACAGTGTCGCGTGTCCGATTTAAACACGTGTATCAGTGGCCAAGTAATTCGTGTGCACAAACAGGGAAAAATCAGTACGGTTGGGATTTCTCCCAAACTGCTCGATAAGACGAGCTGAAAATTGGTCAGAGTTGTGTCAGTCACATGTCCTAAGTGTCACCAAAATATCATCCCCAATGGTGTCGTGTCGTGTCCAGAAAGAACCCCGAGGTACAGGGGATTCCTGTTCCCACGCGCGCGCGTGTCCAAGACGTGTGCACGCGTGTCCAAACGACACGACACGTGCACGAATCAATCCCAGTGTGCAAGGGATGGATAAACGACACCAAAACACAAATTCCCAATCAAAAATATTGCATGAATAAAATCGAAATGCCCTCAGTGGCATTTCGACAAACACCTATACTACAGTCATGATACGTGTCCAAATGGACACGAAACTTAGGATACCCGACACAAAACCTATACTGATGCTTAGGAGACTCCTAGGGCTCCCTAATGAAGAAGACAAAACAAAATTTCATGGAGGGATGAGGAATTTACCTATTGTTGAACTTTCAAATAAAAACACCTATTCAATGCTCTTCTCTTGATGTCCCAATCCACCAATATCACCACAAATTGAAATGGATTATTAATAACAGCAAGAATAGATAGATTAGGATCTAATAGAAAAGATTTGAATGGAAAAGGAAGAGGAATGGAATTTTAGGGATTTATTGAATAGGAACAAACCTTTCCTTCTAGACTTGAGCTTTCCTATGAAAGAGGCAACCCTAAACTAAGAGAGTATTTATAGGGTGGTATTCCCAAGGAGGATATGGTGGCTGGCCACTAAGGCTTAGGGTTAGGGTTTTGAAACTTGTCTTGGGCTTTGGGCCTAGTCATTAAACAAATGACTTAAAAGTCACAAGTCATGGCTTGTGGTCAAAACTTCCTATTCAAAACTCAATATCCTTAATTGTTTTCACTAACTAGAGTATGGTTGACCTAACTTAACCTAGGATCTCTTATCTAGTCAAGTCCAACTTAACTAGGGTTAGGTCACAAAGTCAAAGCTAGTCAAAGTCAACCTAGTCAACCTTCAACCAAACAATTCCAAAATAAATTCTAAAAATTCCCAAAAATTCCAATAAATCCTAAAATGACCAAAATATCCTCTAGGCTAAAATGTACTAATCAAACATCCTAATCACATGACTAGGCTCTAGGTCAACAGTTTCTAAGGCTACACTAGCTAATGCACCAAAATCATAAGTCATGATTTAAATGGTTTAAAAATGATTAAAAATTACCAAAAATCATATTATCAATTAAATATCATAATTAAATAATTAAAATACAAATTTTCAAAATTACCCTCATTTTAGAAAACTGGGTGTTATAAATCTAAAAGTGAAGGGTCCTTCATTCAAGCAACAGAAGAATAAGTCCCACGTGACTTGTTACAATTGTGGCAAGAAAGGCCACTACAAGAGTATATGCAGATCTAAGCCTAAACAATCAGAGAAAGGTGAGCCTAATAAGGTTTCATTGATTTCTAACTTTGTTGCTATGATCGCACAGGTCACAACTGTGGGGGTTGACTCTGACTGGTGGATAGACACTGGTGCAACTTGCCATGTCTGTTCTGGCAAGGAATGGTTTGTCATGTACCAGCCAATATCTGAGAAGGTTGTCAAGGCGAACCAGGCCCAAGCTGAAGTTCTGGAGATCGAGACCGTGGAACTGAAACTCACTTCTGGAACACTTTGACGCTTCAAGGTGTGAAGCATGTTCCTGCGATTGCCAAGAACCTGATCTCTGGGAGCCTGCTCTGCAACGCAGGCTTAAGGATGGACATCAATGCTGGTCAGATGGTGATGTCCAAGAAGGGAACATACTTCGGGAAGGCTTATCAAACCGAAGGAATGTTTAAAATTCAGCTTGTCAACCAGGTTGATGACATTAATGCAGTTGTATTTTCTGATTATTCTCTTGAGTTGTGGCATAATAGACTAGGACATGTTCATTGTAAAAGAATTAACAAAATGTCTAGTCTAGGAATTATCTCCAAATGTGGGGGTAAGGTGGAGAAGTGTGAAGTATGTGCTCAAACGAAGATCACCAGGAAACCCTTTTATCGGGTCAATCAAAGCACAGATCTTCTGGAGTTGGTGCACTCCGATATCTGTGACTTCAAACATTTTTCCACGAAGGCCGGGATGAAGTATTCCATAACCTTCATCGACGACTTCTCAAAATACGCGTTCGTCTACTTGCTCAAGTCTAAAGATGAAGCCTTCGAAAAGTTCAGAGAGTTCAGGGCCGAAGCTGAACGGCAGACTGGACAAGAACTCAAGAGGTTAAGAAGTGATCGAGGTGGGGAGTACAGGTCTCATGAATTCGCATCATTCTACAAAGAACATGGAATCATATGCGAGACTACTGCTCCATATCTCCTCAATCCAACGGTAGACAAAAAAAGAACCGGACATTAACAGAAATGATGAATTCTATGTTGCTCACTGCAGGTCTTCCAAATGCTGCTGGGGAGAAGCTGCATTAACGGCCACTTTCATTCTGAATAGAGTGCCATATGCAACTTCGGATTTAACTCCTCATGAACTCTGGTTCAAAGTTAGACCTAACTTGAATGTTATTCGAGTGTGGGGGTGTCTGGCATATGTGAAGCTTCCAGATCTGAAGATTCAGAAGCTGGGGAAAAGGACTACGAAGGCGATCTTCTTGGGGTATGCCGAGAAGAGTGATGCTCGGAGATTTCTTGATATTGAGTCAAATCATATCATCGAATCTCGAATCTCACGATGCTGAATACTTTGAAGACAAGTTTGTAAAAGACAAAAACATTGTTCTTTCGAACATTCCGGAAAATGATGTAGGAGCAAATGAGACTGAAATCTCATATAGGCCAGTAGTCCAAGAAGAGCTGTTGTTGATGAAACAACTCTTGTACCAGAACTCACAGAGCCGTCAGCTAAGCGAGCAAGGAGACCGAAAGACTTCGGAGATGACTTTGTCACCTATCATGTGGAAGCAGATCCGCTTACCTATGATGAGGCGATGAAGACCAGAGATGCTATCTTCTGGAAGGAGGCAGTGAATGACGAGTTTGACTCTATCACCTCCAATAACACATGGGTGTTGGTAGATCTACCTGAAGGAGAAAAGCCCATCGGATGTAAATGGATCTTTAAGAAGAAGATGAAGGCAGATGGAACTATTGACAAATTCAAGGCCAGGCTGGTCGCCAAGGGATTTTTTCAGAAACAGGGGATAGACTACTTTGACACGTACGCTCCAGTAGCCAGGATGACCAGCATTAGAATGTTAATCGCTCTAGCAGCTATTCATAAGTTGGTGATACATCAGATGGATGTAAAGACAGCATTCCTGAATAGGGAGCTAACCGAAGAGATTACATGCAACAGCCAGATGGATTTGTCGTCAAAGGTCTTGAAGACAAAGTCTGCAAGTTGGTGAAATCATTATATGGTTTGAAACAAGCTCCCAAGATGTGGCATGAGAAGTTTGACAAAGTTATTAGGTCAAACGGCTACAGAGTCAGCGAGACGGACAAATGTGTTTACACAAAGTTCGCTGATGGAAGAGGTGTCATTGTTTGTCTGTATGTGGACAACATGCTAATCCTAGGCACTACAAAAAAAGTGACCTTTGGGGACAACAAAAAATTGTCTTAAAAACTGCAATTACCGTCCCAACAAATATTTGGGACGGCCTTTGGGACGGGAATGGACGGTCCCATTAGGGTGGCGTGGCAAAAACTTTAGGGACGGATATTGCCGTCCTAATTACTGTTAAACGACGGTTAGGCAAAACGTCTCAAAAGTTTTCAAATTTATGCTTTTGTGACAGTTTATTAATTTGTCCCAAAAAACAAGTTTTTTTAACAGATATATTTCGTCCTAATAAATAAGGGACGAAATTTTAAAAAGTACTGTAATCGTGCGAAAAAGCTTAACAATTGTTTAAATTATTATGGAATTACTAATTTCCTGTTTATATATAAAATATATAATTGAATTTTATATACAACAAAATTCATACGGAACTATTTTATTTAATCGGAAATGCATATGGTAGCCGCAACATTAATAAAGCGTAGCCGCAACAATAACAAAACAATTTCTATAAAACATATTTAATGGTAATATCCCATTGTTCACAAAATCCAAGTCTTACATCACTTAGAGTGTTCCCATCAAGTTTTACATCAGTAAGCATTCACTTAATTTATAAAATAAATCTTTGACTTTTTACACAAGTCCAAAACATATATTTGATTTTTCACATCCACTGACAAACCGATCCACACATCCATGGCTGCCAGCAGCGTTGGCTACCTGGAAATACATGAATAAGCCAGAAATATGGTTAGTTATAAGTAATTGGGACCCTTGGTACATGAATAAGCCAGAAATATAGTTTAATTAATCAATTAGAAGGTTAAGCAACAATAACCAAAATTTCTCCAATGATCTTGCAAAGATAAATGGGGCACTAGCATCAACTTGCTCTACATAAACTCCATCTACCATTTCTACCAAGAATCAAAAAAAACAATAACTCTATCTACCATGTGTATCAGCAATTAGACCTAGGTAGTTAGTAACAGAGTTAATAATCACAATTGCCTCTTACGAAGGCTTTTAATAGTCTGATATCGAACATGGTGGAGTAACTTCAGAAAGAAACATATGGTATATTGCATATACCATTCATAAATTAGCTGGACTCATTAATGTTTATTATTACCTAATGGAATTAGAAGATGAAATATGAAGAAAATAGAGAGGCATGTTGGGAAAGGGATCTGAATGGTGAACAAGGATGGGGTTGAAAGCAACATAAATAAAAATCAAAGGTGAAGGTTGACTGGTCTATCCGGAATAGAAGAAAACACAAGCATTTTGTCCCCCTTGCATGTTTCTAATATAAAAACAAACAAACAAGAACAAAAAGAACAAAAACAAAATATATAATAGAAAACTCTGGTAATAAAGCCTGACACAAGACCCCACATGGGTTGACCAATTCTTAGTTAAATATTGTTTCATTCAGCTAGTAACAATCCCACAAAAGAAATATGTTCCCCGCCTAAACTTCCTTCAATAAAATATATATTTGCAGAATTGAAATGATAAATCCTTGATAAAACTCAAAATGCTTTCAATTGACATAATGTTTTTTACATTTTAACATTATATAACCCAATGGTTTATGTGATTTCTAGATCATAAAACATCAAACTTGCACAACATACCATTTTAAGATACATATGATTACTACTAATTTATAGTTGCTACTGCTTTATAGCTTTTTATGGAAATTTATCAATATAGGTATAACTTACACATAGGTGCATTCATATATAGATTTGCTAATGTTCGAGGAGTTCATTAAAGTGATTTATTAATATTCGAGTTCAAGCAGAATATGCTAAAAGTATTTGGTCTATTAGAGCACCATTGCCACATCTTTCTTTGACTAACCTGCAGAAATGTCATTCTAACCAAGTCAATTTGGAAAATCTTAGTTGGGTGAGCCAAAATAGTTGTGTAATCTGTAATAATCATAAGAAAAAATAGTGTCCCTACTACTTCATTATGGTGCGCCTAGTTTAGGAGGCTTGCAAAGTGTATTTGGGGATGAAATGTCACCATGGTTCAGTAAAGTCCACTCATACTGGATGACTACCAAGACCTATCAAAATCACTATAATGGCATGAGGTCTTTTCAATGAGAAAAAGGAAGGAAGATGAAGTCGTTTATGAAAAAATCCAGAAAAAATCTAGATCTAAAAGGAACAGCTCGAAGCATCAAGTTATGATCAAAGTTTTCCATCCCTACAGATAGAATATATATCAAATATCAGAGACCACACCATTATCGTTCCTTATGTATGTTTCTCAAATCATGGACATGTGCTAAAAGGTTCAAATATTAGATTAACAAGTAGATAACCAATTTACATACCTGAACTTGAGAATATTTTTATTGACAATGACTCTAGAGTTCAGTAGCTGAAACCATCCATATTGCAATTGAATACAAACATTCTAGATGACTACAAACAAGTGTAGTCGTAGAAATGATCCGATCCTAACACAAGTGCAGGCATAAAAAGATTGTTCTAATTATATATAATTCTAGTTTCAAGGTTACCCAAAATGACATGGCTAATACAATAAATAGCAGTTATATCACATATAATTATATGATGTTATATAATATGTCAGGATAAGCCAAGTAATAGACCAACAGATAATACCAACATATACCTAAGTAGGAGCTGCAAATTACAAGAGAACATATAGCTATTGACTCATGCACAATCCTATGCAAAATTACCAACTTCAAATGAGAGTAGTGCACAATATAATAAGGCTTACTATGAATTTAGAGAAAATCTTTTATAAATTCCAACCTCGTATAGACAACATTAGCAAAAAACTCAGCCTTAACCATGATCAGTAGGTACATCAGTTTTTTTCCTTATCTATGAACACTTTTAAATACCAAAGTGACAATGATCAGATTTTTAAAAGCTATGGCTCAATTAATTTGGATTCCCAGAGTTTCAAGAAGATGACAAACTAATATGCTCTTTACATAGTTTGCACTATCGGTTGATACCGATCCCATCCAGCCGATACAGATGCAATTTAGCATGTCCCAATCTTATACCGACCGATACTGACATTAAGGATCTCTTTTTCAGTCATTTAAAAGCATTTTGCTTCACTAAAAGATCTAAATTTTTTAAATCACCACAGACAAAATTATATATTTGTCAAAATTATAAATTCTCATATATTGCAGTTCTCACATGCAAATTTCAATCTAGATCGTTTAATTAAAATCTAATTATTGGTAAGATATTCTATCTTTTCTTGAACTATTTAAGGTCAATCACATGTTGCTCATCATATTAACAAAGTGACATCTCTAAGTATTTAGTAAAATACAACTACTTGAGTGGAGACGGTTTTACCACAAGCTAGCTCACCAGCAGCATCTTGACATTATAGATTATTTGCCTGAAAGAGGCTGATGTATACAACAACTATTCTACCCCTGTCGTAAATTCTTTCATCAAACTGCAGAGAGGACAAGATAAAAAAACTGTATATGAACAATTAGTAATACACAAAAATTTTATCCTGCTTAGAGCTTGTCCAATTTTATCCCCATTTTGAGAAGATCAGGGGATTGTATCTTGTCCACTTGCTCCTCAATATTTACACTGAGGGCCCAAAGGAAATCAATTGTCATTCTTCTTCTTTTTTTTTTTCTTTTTTTTTGTATTATTTTATTATACTAGGATTTTCCCAAGTCATAATTTTTAGAGAATTAGTTATTCCATGTGATGGTACCCAAATTTATTCTGTCAACCATCCATCCATGATTTGTTAGTCCAGGCTATATAAGATGTTTTCTGATAACCAAACATGAGACTCACCATTTGTATTCTGCAAGATAACAAAACAATACTTTGGAAAATTGACAAACTAATACTCAAATTAAGATAAATAAAATAGTAAATACAAAAAGACTCCCCCAAAGTAGCATGATCATAAACTAAATGAGAAGAAGAGGAGAAATAGCATCTCGGAATATAAAATGGGTAAAAGTCATATATCAGCAACTGATAATTAAACATCATCCATATCAACATCTTATAAAATACGCAATATGTTGGTAACATAAATATACAATCAAAAAATAAATAGTCCTAACCGAAAGAAAGATATGTAACATCAAATAACAAAACATACCGTGGTTAAATCGAAAAAATGCACTTGTTTTTTCCACCAATGCAGAACCAATCTCCGATAACAAAAATATATAACTTTGGCATTTTGACTACAAACGATATACGGGTGAAAGAACCTAATAATTGTAAGAAATTGCATTCCAGAACAATATAAATTAATGGCTCAATTCCATATAAAAAAGCAAACATATGGAAAAAAGGGATCACACCATGGAAAAGCTTGAAAGCAAATTCTTCAGTCATGTTATCATGTAAGATTGCCTCTGATTAATGATTTGATAGCTTGGGCTTGGGCTGAGATAAGTCCTTTAGATTTTCATCACTAAATATAGAAGAGGATTCGATGTGTGCATCTACTTGTAAATCTTTAACAAAAACATACGTAATAATATGACTTGCAGGAATCATGTATATAGGTTGATTCTTTTCGTTACTCTCAATTTCCCCCAAAAAGACTAAAGAAACACTCAAATTGTCATACCTTCTTCTCCCCAAATCTTCATCATCATCCCTCAATTATATCGTCACCTTCCTTGTCAGCGCCCCTCGTCCTTCCTTTTCCTCCTCGAACTCATCTACCAAATTTGCACAAACAATGCAAAGCACCCAAAATTAAAGCAAAGGAGACTATTGAAAGAAAGAGAAGTACTCACCTTCATCATCGGAGATTATACCTCTCCCAACCATTTAGCAGAAAGGAGAATGAATATAGGAACCCTAACCCCAATCCTAATTTAATAGGACAGCTCAAAACCCTATATTCGGTCGCGATGAACGAGAAGAACAAATCAATGGCATGAAAATGGAAACCCTAGCCTGGAATTAGGGTTTATGTGAGTAGAGGGAGAAGATGGAGAAATCCTAACTCTCAATCTCGAGGAGGTGAGAAATTGAAAACCACAGAAGTGGAGTCCCAGTGGAATCATTCTAGAGATCGGGAGTGAGAGAGCGGAGTGAAGGAATAACGAAGAAATAGGCCTGAAGTTGAGGTGTAATAAAGAAAGAGGAAGAGAAGAGAAGAAGAAGAAGAAAAAAGCCTGGGAGTGAGAGAGCGGGAGTAAAGGAATAACGAAGGAGAGAGAGAGAGAGTGGAGGCAGGTTAAAAAATATATGTGGATGAATGGTGTGGATTTATTCTGGAGATCCAACGGTTAGGAGTAAGAAAAAAAAAGATTTCTAAAAAAATTTGGTTTGGGCCGCCAAATAATTGCCATTCCCGCTGAAATTATTTGAGACGGTCTCAAAATTTATTTGAAACGAAAAATATTAATAGTCCCAAATAAGAGATCCATTTTTCAATCTGCCACCAATAAATTTGTTTTTTGTTACAAAAAAATATAGCAGTCCCAAATAATAATTTTTTAGGACGTTTAAAACTAGAGTTCTTAAAAGTGTTGTCCCAAAAGCCAACTTTTTTTAGTGAGGTACGGATGTAGGCTGTGTCACAAAGACAAAGAAGTTCCTCTCAACCAAGTTCAGTATGAAGGACTTGGGGGATGCAGATGTCATCTTAGACATAAAGATCATCCGAACAGACACTGGAGTAGCGCTGTCACAATCTCACTACATTGAGAAGATGCTCACATGCTATGGGTATAAGGATCTTCCAAGGATCGATACGCCATACAGGTGTGATCAGAAGCTGAAGCCAAACTCGAGGGAAAGCGTCAGACAGCTGGAATATTCTAGCCTTACCGGAAGCTTGATGTACGCAACCAATGCCACAAGGCCTGACATAGCTTTCGTCATGGGAATGCTGAGTCGGTTCACAAATAACCCAGGGGTTGAGCACTAGAAAGCTGTGAAGCGGGTAATGAGATATCTTAAGAAGACTCAGACATATGCACTGTACTACAACGGGTATTCGACAGTAGTGGAAGGCTTCAGTGATGCTAGCTGGTGTTCAGAAGTGGAAAGCAAGAGATCCATAGGTGGATATGTCTTTTCCTTGGGTGGAGCTGCTATAGCGTGGAAGTCGAAAAAGCAGACTATACTCTCTCGTTCCACCATGGAATCTGAATTCTATGCACTTGAAACTACAGCAGATGAAGTAGAATGGCTTCGGAAGCTCATGTATGATCTTCCAGTGGTTGGGGCTCAGATACCGGCAATACCGATATACTGTGACAACCAGGCGACTGTGGCGGTGGCATCAAATGACCTCTTCAACGGGAAGAAGTGGACTGTACGGTTGACGCACAGGGCAGTACACGATCTTATCAAAAGAGGTGTAATTGAAGTATGTAATGCCTGTGGTTCGTATTACGTATTTCTGGAATACGTGTATGTATTTATTCTTGTATTGCATGATTTCCTTGCTTAATTTCCTCCCTGGGCTTGGTTTATTCTTGGTTTGGGTTGGCTTGGTTCGGTTTGGGATTGCTCTTGGTTCATCATAAACCAAGGGGTGAACCCCCTACCTACCACCACCACTCATATTTATTACCTATTCTTCTTCTCTTTTCATTAATCTCTTCTTCTTCTTCTTCCATTTACTCCCTTCATCGACCAAAGAGAGGGAGAAGAGGTCTAGGCAAGTGCAACTTGCTTCCACAAGAGAACCTATTTTTATTGTTCTAATAGCTTCTTCTCATGTTTCTAAGACACATTAGAACTTGTCATTTTCCATTTTGAGGCATTAATTTTTGTAGATCTAGAAATTAGTTATTTTCGGATTTTGGTGGTTTTGATCTATCAAACTTCTTTTTTTCAAATTTTAATGGTTCCATGTTGTAGAGAATTTTATTCTACCCAATTTTGACCTTTGAAAAGTTAGATTTAGACTTATTTTGACCAAGTTATGGACTTTTGAAGCTTTGGGTTCAAACCATGGAGTTCTTGCTGATTTGGAGAAGACAGTGAGCAGTGCGAGAGCGTTTTAGCTTGCGCCATCGAGCTGCGCGCGCTCTTTAGCACAGCACAGTCTGACTCATACGTAGCCTTTTGGAGGCGTATGTCTTGCATACGCTGCCTTGATGAGGAGTCGTATGGACCTCATACGCTGCCTTTTTGAGGCGTATGTCTTGCATATGCTGCCTTGATAAGGAGTCGTATGGACCTCATATGCTGCCTTTTGGAGGCGTATGTCTTGTATACGTTGCCTTGATGAGGAGTCGTATGGACCTCATACGCTGCCTTTTGGAGGCGTATGTCTTGCATACGCTGCCTTGATGAGGAGTCGTATGGACCTCATACGCTGCCTTGATAAGGAGTCGTATGGAACTCATACGCTGCCTTGATGAGGAGTCGTATGGACCTCATACGCTGCCTTGATAAGGAGTCGTATGGAGTCCATACGCTGTCTTTTGGAAGCGTATGTCTTGTATACCTTGACCTGAGCGTAGCCTGACCTGAGCGTAGCCTGACCTGAGTGTAGCCTGACCTGAGCGTAGCCTGACCTGAGCGTAGCCTGACCTGAGAGTAGCCTGACCAGAGCGTAGCCTGACTTGAACGTAGCCTGACCTGAGCGCATCCTGACTTCAGCACAGTCTAACTCATGCACAACCTAATATTAGGTGCAACTGGACCTGACCCTACTTATCCTGGATCTTCTATAGCCCTGTATATTGATATTCTATTAGATATTTAACGTCCATTTTATCCTTATGCCTTTTGTCCTGGAATTGATAATTGAGCATGACATGATAGTGACCCGTAGTGGTGCACTCCTGACATGATAACCTGACATGACCTGATAGTGGGCCGTCGTGACGCACTCCTGACTAGTATACTTGGCATGATAACCTCACATGATTATCTCGAATAGCTGTTGCGACGGCTACCTAACATGACATGACCTGTATAATTAATCTGGACACCGTAGGCGATTGTGTTTTATAAATAAACCAGTCCTGTCTTGCATCATGTCTAGGACAGGGACTCCTGAGTACTACGGTCAGGAGTACCTACTAAAATGGACTAAGGCTAATAACTAGATTAATGCATTAGTCATGACGAGATTTCCCAGCTACAGGCAATCCCGTTACCTGGGCACGCCTTGGGATCTGTAGCCTGCCGTCGAGTAGGGCACATTTCCGGCACACTGTCATGTGTTGCACCCTTCAAGCTACCTAAGGGTACATTCGTTTCCTGGACGATGTACCCACCTGAATTCAACTCTAATCTTTTAATCCGGGTAACCTGGATGGTCTGCAGGGCTTGTGGCTGTGGAATAATCTCACTGCATCTTGTTAGTAATTAGGCTTGTGACAACCCTAGTTAGTTAAAGTATCAAGCCGTAATTCTTGCTTGGTCGTGATGTAATTGGACGGAGTCTAACCAGTCTAGTCTTGCCCTGATCCTGTTCCAGATTATTGAATGACCAGAATGCTTGTATTTATTTTACCGATAAATGGTGAGAATTCCAAGTTCTGTTCAGACGAAGGGTTACAACCCCGGTCCTTGTTTGGTTTACGGGTTGTAACCTGGTCATCTGAATAGTTCAATGGTTATCTCGTCGTATATCATCATGGTGTATTTTCTTTATTTCCAGTTCTTACTTTTATTTATATCTTGTGCTGATTGCTGGTTTTAGTTCTTAAGTGAAGCTCCTTTGTGGCACTTGCTCTTTCTGGGGTCTGACCCAGCTGGTTTTATATGGCCAGATTTCGGAGCAGCTCCAGAGGATCTACCGACCTTCCAGCCAGATGGTGGCCACTAGACGGAACCCTGGCAACGAGTGGGTTATTTTTGGCTCTCCTACTCTATTGTAAAAATATTCTTTTGAGGCATTTAGCCGACGAGCACCTGTTTAGCTCGATTGCACTTACTTACTGTCTGCCTACGGGCTGTAACATGAATAACAGATCCTAGGGTTGATCATGTATGACTAAACTCTTGCTAGTCCTGACATTTTGTAACGACTAGCTTCATGATCAACTGAATATGTAATGTTTGGGACGCCTTACTATTGTATATTTAATGATCATACATCTTGTGACTTTTACTTACTTGCTTGTGATTGAGACACTAGACTTGTTCATGACCTTAAGAGACTGTTGGCTTGTAGATAAACCCTCATGTATCTAGACAGCCGTGACCGTATAGCGAGATGGATTCCATTTTATATACGTAGCTGGCTATGTCTGCCCCCGCTCTCCAGTATTCTGGTTCTGGGGCGTGACATGGTTTATGTGGTGGCCCATGCAGGTCTTGTAAATCAAGATATGTGAGGGTTTACCGAATAAATGTCTCAATCAGTATTCGTCCTTGATCACTGCTTGTATCTTCTGAATCCCTGGATTCTCGTCCTGATCATATGCTTGTATCGTTGATCTGTCCTGGTTCTTCCTTATTGTTCCCTATGTCGTCTTCTTCAGCGGCATTGTTCGTGGTCCTACCGACCAGCAAGGCGGGGCTCCTTCCGTGGACCAGCAGCAACCCGGAGATCAAGCCCAGCATTCCGGAGTAGCCTCCAGAGTCGTGCCTTCTGGCGGAGAGCCACCAATCCAGCCAGTTCAACCTGTAGAACATGATGACGGCACTTTGGTAGGACTCGTCAGGACCTTGATAGCTTCCCAAGACCGACGTGGAGATGCCTTGCACCAGGCAGTGACGGATGCTTTGACCCGGGTGGTCATCAGGGTAACAGCGCGGCCAACAGCTTCAAGCGCTTGAACCCTCAATTCTTCGATGGTAGTGAAGATGCTATCGCGGCAGATGCATGGCTTCAGGACACAGAGATGATTCTAGAAGCAGCCAGGACCCCAGAGAAAGAGAAGGTGGCCGTTGTACGCCTGCAGTTGTTAGATCTTGCCCGTAGCTGGTGGGCAGCGCAGGCCGTTGGATTAGTAGCACCCATTGCTTGGGCAGTATTCAGAGAGAGATTCCAGACCAAGTATTTTGATGCCGTGGCTCGGTATGATCTGCAGACGAGGTTTACCAATCTGAAACAAGGAGGCAGGACGGTCGACGGATATGCGGCCGAGTTTTCCAGACTCAGTCGGTTTGCTCCCACTTTGGTGGCAACCGAGTATGATAGAGCCCAGCGGTTCCAGCAGGGACTTCACCTGGAGATCTTGTTGGCAGTTGCACAGTTTGAGCATCAGACTTTTGATGCAGTCTTGAGAGCTGCCCGGAGGCATGAGTATACCTTCCAGAGGATTGTGGATAGGGCCGGAGGTCGGAAGAGATCTCACGGCCAGATGAATTAGTCTTCAGCACTGGCCCCGGCAGCCAGGGCTTTGACTATTGGAGCTCCGAGGCGAGCGGCCTCAGTAACGTCGGTTCAGCATTAACCTCCGACGCACCCTCCAGCAGAAGCAGAAGTAATCTTCCGCAGTGTGTTTGTCTCATTGTGGAAAGCCAGGCCATGTGGTGGCAGAATATCGCAGGGCACAGGGATTGTGTCTGGCTTGTGGAGCACCAGACCATAGGGTTGGATCCTGCCCGAATAGGGGTGGTTCATCATCGTCCAACCTTTCTAGCTCTTCGGTGAGAGGACCAGCTCCGGTCCAGCAGCAGCAGTATCCATTGTCGAGGCCCTTGACGCCTCAAACCCAAGTGTTCCAGCAGCAGAACCCCCAGCACTATGCACAAGTCCAAGCCCAGAGTCAGAGCAGGCAGCGAGGATTTCAGCAGAGGGGACCAGCACCCCGAGGGCACGGTCAGGCTATGGTGATGACCGTGGAGGAAGGATTGGCACCAGGAGAGGTAGTAGCAGGTACTATTCTCGTCAACTCCTTTCCAGCTTCAGCTTTATTTGATTCTGGTGCATCGCATTCATTTATGTCTGCACGATTTGCGACACGGGTAGGATTGGAGCCCGAGTCATTATCAGTAAGGCTTAATATACTTACAGGTAATGGACTTGTGGGAGTAGATAGAGTGTTTTTCTCGTGTCGGATCGTAGTTAGCAGTAGAGAATTCCCCGCTAGATTGATAGAGTTCCCGATGGCCGATTATGATATGGTCCTAGGGATGGATTGGTTGAGGAACCAGTATGCTAGGATAGCCTGCCACATTGGTAGGGTTGTTTTTAGCATTCAAGGCGAGCCGGAGTTTTCTTTCTCCCGAGGCGAAGTTGAGTCATCTCCTCCCGTATTGCGGATGGCAGTAGCAGCAGTTCAGTTGCCCAGGATAGTCGAGGAGTTTCCAGATGTTTTCCCAGAAGAACTTCCAGGTATGCCGCCGGTGCGGGAGATCGAGTTTACCATAGACTTGATTCCCGGGACAGCCCCAGTGTCAGAGAGAGTCTACAGGATGGCACCGTCAGAGTTGGAGATATTGTACAAGATGATTGAAGAACTCAGAACCAAGGGATTCATTCGTGCTAGTGGATCGCCTTGGGGAGCCCCGATGCTTCTCGTGAAAAAGAAGGATGGTACGTCCAGGTTATGTGTTGATTATCGTACCTTGAACTCAGTGACAATCAAGAACAGATACCCTCTTCCGAGGATAGATGACTTGTTTGATCAACTCAAGGGGGCTTCAGTATTCTCGAAGATTGATTTGCGCTCAGGCTATCATCAGATCAGAGTCAGAGAGCAGGACATCCCGAAGACAGCTTTTAGATCGAGATATGGGCATTGAGAATTCCTTGTTATGTCTTTTGGAGCAACCAATGTGCCGGCAGTATTCATGGACCTCATGAATCGCATCTTCATGCCTTACTTGGATCAGTTTGTGATTGTGTTCTTGGATTACATTCTGGTCTACAGCAAGAGTGAGGCGGAGCATGAGCAGCATCTCCGTATAGTTCTTCAGATCCTCAGAGAGCACCAGTTATATGCCAAGTTCAGTAAATGCGAGTTCTGGCTCGATCGCATTTCGTACTTGGGTCATATCATCACTCGAGAAGGAGTAGAAGTGGATCCCCAGAAGATTGTGGCTATTGAGTCATGGCCAGTGCCCAGCACAGAGGTTCGTAGTTTTCTTGGATTGGCCGGCTACTACCGGCAGTTTGTTTCAGATTTTGTTCGAATTTCAGCGCCATTAACGCAGCTGACCCGCAAGGATGCGCAATTTGCTTGGACAGCAGAGTGTCAGAGTTTTTTTGAGCAGTTGAAGCGAGGCCTGATAACAGCTCCTATTCTCATGCTTCCAGATAGGACCGGAGGATTCTCAGTGTACTGTGATGCTTCAGGCAGAGGTATAGGATGTGTTCTGATGCAGCATGGGAAGGTAATAGCTTATGCGTTACGACAACTTCGTGATCATGAGAGGAATTACCCAACCCATGACTTGGAGCTGGCAGCAGTGGTGTTTGTACTTAAGTTGTGGAGGCACTACTTGTATGGAGACATGGTGGAGATTTTTACCGACCACAAGAGCCTGAAGTATGTTTTCACCCAGAAGGATCTTAACATGCGTCAGAGAAGGTGGCTGGAGCTTCTTGTGGATTATGATGTCAACCTGCAGTATCATCCTGGGAAGGCCAATGTTGTTACGGATGCATTGAGCATGAGAGCGGGAGTTTATTTTCTAACAGCGCAACCAGAGCTGTTAGCAGATCTTCAAAAGATGGGTATTGAAGTTGTTCTCCCTTCCAGTGTGGCCTTGATGGCCAGTATGCAAGTTCAGTCCACTATAGTAGAGAGGATCCGGATGGCGCAGTCGGCAGATTCCAAGCTTCAGCGACTCAGAGCAGAGTGTGAGACAGGACGAAGACCAGAGTTATGCATTCGTGAGGATGGTACACTTCGACATTGTAACCGTCTTTGTGTACCCAGCGAAGATATCCGGCAGGAGATCATGTCAGAAGCACACAGTTCGCAGTATTCCATCCATCCTGGCAGTACGAAGATGTACCGTGATACCCGGCATTTCTGGTGGAATGGCATGAAGCAGGAGATAGCTCGGTTTGTCTCTCGGTGTTTGGTTTGCCAACAAGTTAAAGCCAAACATCAGAGACCGGCTGGAGTTCTTCAGCCCTTATCGATTCCAGAATGGAAGTGGGAGCATGTGACTATGGATTTTGTGACTGGACTACCTAGATCCCCAGCTGGTAGAGATGCTATCTGGGTTATAGTTGACAGGCTCACGAAAGTGGCTCACTTTCTTCCATTCAGAGTTGGTCAGTCGACGGCTCAGTTAGCAGAGATGTACCTCAGGCAGATTGTCAGATTGCACGGTGTGCCAGTCAGTATCACCTCGGACCGAGATTCAAAATTTACGTCGCACTTTTGGCATAGCTTGCAAGAGAGTTTGTGAACTCATCTCCAGTTCAGTTCAGCATATCACCCGCAGACAGATGGCCAGTAGGAGCGCACGATCCAGACTCTTGAAGACATATTGCGGTCTTGCACACTTGACTTCGGTGGTTCAAGGAAAGATCACTTGCACCTGGTGGAATTCTCGTACAACAACAGTTTCCAGGCCAGTATCCAGATGGCACCGTTCGAGGTACTGTATGGTAGGAAGTGCAGATCTCCGCTAGCCTGAGATGATGTTGGAGAGAGATAGATGCTCGATCCAGAAATGATTGTCCAGACAGTTGAAGTGGTCAGGCGAGTCAGAGATCATCTTCGAGTTGCCCAAGATCGCCAGCGCCATTGGGCCGATTCTCATCGGCGCCCTCTCGAGTTTTCGGTCGGCGATCATGTATTCCTGAAGATTTCGCCTAACCGTGGCGTCATTCGTTTCGGCGTACGGGCAAGCTTAGTCCTAGGTATATAGGACCGTTTGACATTCTGGAGCAAGTAGGAGATGTATCCTATCGTCTCGCTCTTCCATCGTCGCTAAGCGAGGTACATGACGTGTTCCATGTATCCCAATTACGACGGTATATCCCGGACCCGAGCCACATCCTGGATCATTCGGAATTGATTGTTGGTACCAATCTTTCGTATGAGGAGAGGCCCATGTCTATATTGGACCGGAGAGAGAAGATCCTCAAGAACAAGACTATCAAGTTAGTCCGAGTTGCTTGGGGTCATCACTCTTTGGAGGAGCCAACGTGGGAGCGTGAGGATGATATCCGATCGCGATATCCCGACTTGTTTGACTCGTGAGATATAATGTCTTTCTTATGCCTCATGCCTTCGATTCCTTGCTTGAATGAGTGATTGTCTGCCTAGTTATAGCTTGCATGTGATTAATGTAGCTTGTCATTGCTCCTCTTGCCTCTTGATTAAATTTCGAGGACAGAATTCTTTTAAGGTGGGTAGAGTTATAATGCATGTGGTTCGTATTACGTATTTCTGGAATACGTGTACGTATTTATTCTTGTATTGTATGATTTCCTTGCTTAATTTTCTCCCTGGGCTTGGTTTATTCTTGGTTTGGGTTGGCTTGGTTCGGTTTGGGATTGCTCTTGGTTCATCATGAACCAAGGGGTGAACCCCCTACCTACCACCACTCATATTTATTACCTATTCTTCTTCTTTCTCTTCATTAATCTCTTCTTCTTCTTCCATTTACTCCCTTTACCTACCAAAGAGAGGGAGAGAGAGGTCTAGGCAAGTGCAACTTGCTTCCACAAGAGAACCTATTTTTATTGTTCTAATAGCTTCTTCTAATGTTTCTAAGACACATTAGAACTTGTCATTTTCCATTTTGAGGCATTAATTTTTATAGATCTAGAAATTAGTTATTTTTGAATTTTGGTGGTTTTGATCTATCAAACTTCTTTGTTTTCAAGTTTTGATTGTTCCATGTTGTAGAGAATTTTATTCTACCCAATTTTGACCTTTGAAAAGTTAGATTTGGACTTATTTTGACCAAGTTATGGACTTTTGAAGCTTTGGGTTCAAACCAAGGAGTTCTTGCTGATTTGGAGAAGACAGTGAGCAGTGCGAGAGCTTTTTAGCTTGTGCCACCGAGCTGCGCGCGCTCTTTAGCGCAGCGCAGTCTGACTCATACGCAGCCTTTTGGAGGCGTATGTCTTGCATACGCTGCCTTGATGAGGAGTCGTATGGACCTCATACGCTGCCTTTTGGAGGCGTATGTCTTGCATATGCTGCCTTGATGAGGATCGTATGGACCTCATACGCTGCCTTTTGGAGGCGTATGTCTTGCATACGCTGCCTTGATGAGGAGTCGTATAGACCTCATACGCTGCCTTTTGGAGGCGTATGTCTTGCATACGCTGCCTTGATGAGGAGTCGTATGGACCTCATACGCTGCCTTGACAAGGAGTCGTATGGATCTCATACGCTGTCTTGATGAGGAGTCGTATGGACCTCATACGCTGCCTTGATAAGGAGTCGTATGGAGTCCATACGCTGTCTTTTGGAAGCGTATGTCTTGCATACCCTGACCTGAGCGTAGCCTGACCTGAGCGTAGCCTGACCTGAGTAGCCTGACCTGAGGGTAGCCTGACCTGAGCGTAGCCTGACCTGAGCGTAGCCTGACCTGAGAGTAGCCTGACCTGAGCGTAGCCTGACTTGAGCGTAGCCTGACCTGAGCGCAGCCTGACTTGAGCGCAGTCTGACTCAGGCGCAACCTGATGTTAGGTGCAACTGGACCTGACCCTACTTACCCTGGATCTTCTATAGCCCTGTATATTGATATTCTATTAGATATTTAACGTCCATTTTATATCCTTACGTATTTTGTCCTAGAATTAATAATTGAGCATGACGTGATAGTGACCCGTAGTGTGTACTCCTGACATGATAACCTGACATGACCTGATAGTGGCCCGTCGTGGCGCACTCCTGACAAGTACACATGGCATGATAACCTGACATGATTATCTCGAATAGCTGTTGCGACGACTACCTGACATGACATGACCTGTATAATTAATCTGGACACCGTGGGCGATTGTGTTTGTATAAATAAACCAGTCCTGTCTTGCATCAGTCTAGGGCAGGGACTCCTGAGTACCACGGTCAGGAGTACCTACTAAAAAGGACTAAGGCTAATAACTAGATTATGCATTAGTCATGACGAGATTTCTCAGCTACGGCAATCCC
>JANAVB010009084.1:0-44872 GCA_029216955.1 Iris pallida | reverse complement strand
CTAACACATATCTTAGAACAATTGCTACAAATGGTACTATGCTATGAGTTACTTCTAGGCTTGTACACTGATACTTAATGCTCATCTATCCATGGAACCACTCACGGACCCACAAGCTAACTCCTCACAGTCAACACTGTACTTAACCTAACACAACCTATCTACAAGCTAGTAACTACTACACTATCCAAAGAAGCTGCCTCGAAACTAATGAAGGTGAAGCCCCAAAAGAAACTGAACTAAAGGAACTAAAGATATCTCTACCCTGAGCTAGTAGGTTGATGGAATAGAACTCAATGATAACAAGGTGGAGTGATAGGGATGATATATTAAGAACCAATTTAAGATACAATCTGATAATCATACACGTCTATCTGAAATCATTTTACCCAGAATTTTTGCCACGCAAGTAGGCATAGTTACAATAAACGATAGAGTCCAAAGCTAAGGTATATACCCCTATAATCATGTTATGTAGACTTTTATCATGCCAATCGGTATGGCTGTGAGAAACTCTAAATTCTATAACTAAGATAAGTATATCCAAAATCAGGCTCTATGTCTTTGCCATACCAGTTAGTATAGCTGCGATAAACTCTAGACTCCATAACTAAAGTATATATACCTTTCATACTATCCTCATCAAATATGTCATCATTATATACCTTAATTTAGTCCATAAAATTTATCTCGATACAAATCAGAGTCAAGAAAGAACACCAAGAATGAAATTCAACAACGAACAAGGAAGAGTAGATGGAAACAAGATGAAATAGATTTTAAGATAAGAGTTTATAGTGAGATTCTTAAGGGTCGTCCCAGGAATCTCTCGAGGATTTCTATATGGTGATTGAGTACTCCCTTATCCTAATATTCTAATTCCTATATTCTATCGCAGGCTCACAATAGTACAACTAAGCTGTTGCACTACCATGACATCAAAATAATTTGCAAAGCGAGACCTGCATAGGCTACCACAAAAACATGTCATGACCCACACCCAATGTAAGGGCACGAGGACGTGGGTATGTCCAACCTACGTCGCAGCATCGGCGGTAGAACATTGTCTAGGTTAATAGTACTATCTAACCATCGCACACAATAGCATATGGAGCCTATCAATGATATCTCAACTCCATACGGAGGACAAATGATGATACTCATACTCAATCATAATAACTATAAGAGAGATAAATGGCATGATAATGTAGCACCTGCTTCATAGAATTTTTAAATTTTTTTTTAGGATTTGTTTTAGAATCACAAGGAGGTCGTACCTAAGTCTATAGGTACTGTATGCTACTATAGGGTCACTTAGGATCACTATGATCTCCAAATAGTCCTAAATATATTATTTATCTATTTTATATTTTCAAGATTTTTTGGATATTTTTTGGTATTTAATATTTAAGGGTTTATTATTTTTAAGGACTTACAGGATTTACTATAAGGTTATTTGGGATATCTCGGGACCAAATATTTTTATTTGGGCTCTAGATGACTAAGAATATTTTTAAAAATATTCTAGAATTTTTCTAGAATTTTAGGAATTATGGATAATTAAACCTATATATATTTTTTTCATAGACCTTTTAAGATTTACTGTGGGGTCACGATGATATTTTGAGATAAATAGTTTTATTTAGTTTCTAAACACTTAGAAATATTTTCTAGAATTTTCTAGGATGTTTTTGGATTTTTTGCAAATTATTTGGATTTATTTGTAGTTGAAATAATTTTTAAATAATCTTCTGAATTTAAATTAACATTTACCTAGTCAGCAGCACAGTCAGCCATCCCAGTCAGCCACATAGGCAGTCAACACAGTCAGCGTTGACTGTGTTGAGGGTTTCCTATTTAAGCCATAGCTTGCTAGCTTAGCTTAGCCAACCCGGGCTACACCACAACTGTTGGACCCTGGCCAGAGTCGACAGGATGTCGACACGTGTCCAACCAAAGCCGCGGCTCGAGCCACCGCCTTAGTCATTCCCTATATATATGTTATAGATAGAAACGCTATTTTTCTATTCCAGCCTCCTTTTGTAGTTTGATCTTAGAGAACTTTCAACTTTGTGAGGCGATTGCGATCAACCGCGACATCTGTTTTGAGTGCCATTTTTCTGTTAGAACCGTGTCGATGTTAGCTTTCGAAAATATATTTTATTTTTGTAATTATTTACGTAAATTTCTAGAGATTTATTTGAGTGTCGGTTGTCAAAAATTGATACGTTGTACTGTTATCTGAAAATATATTTTATTTTGGAAAGCTGACACGAAGATCTACAACATATTATTTTTTTCATAAATTTAGAAATTCGTTTAATATTTTGTTTATTTCGTTGAACTTAGATTTGATTGGTAATTCATCGATTTGTTCACAGTTAGCTATAACAACGATAATTTTTGACCAAATCATGATTTTACGGCACGATCGATTCCAGTACACTCATGGTACTAAAATCTACCAAGATGCACCCTTAAATCATTGAGTTTATAATGTTTGGCTAGTTAGTTAATGGTATATCTCGATTTACGTGCCATAGATTCCCAAATTGGAACTGTAAATTTTTATAGCAAAAATTCCTTATTTAAATTATATTTTAGATTATTATTAGGTTATATTAGATTTTTAGTAATTATTTTAGAATTAAATAATATTTATAGATTAACCCATTAGCCACCTTTTTATGATTTTTTGAGTAGGAATCTTAGAATTGATATGTAGTTTTCGTGCACGATTCGTGGTGCGTTGGTATGATATGGTTTAGTAGCTTCTATGCCGGAGTTACTCTCATCCTCGACTTATGAAAAATTGGTTCAGGAAATTAGGCAAGTTTAACTATAACACTATATTACCTTTATTTTGTACTGCATGTATCTTTTTATCGTCTTTTCATGGTTACTTCTTCATATATCCTATTGTCATTGTTCTTGATTCACTATGATTGATTGCTTGTGCACGAGCGTAGTTCTTCTCCAGTTACTTGTTTATGTTGACCTATTATACTTGTTCACCATGTTGTATTATGGTTACCTGTTTACCTTTATTGTTATATGTAGTGAACATATTTTCTTGTGAGTTGTGGACGGGGGAATACTATAAGTATGCATGTGGTCTACGTTACCTATATAAATTCCTTCCTGTTTAACCTAAATATCAATCGTGCACCATACGTACGATGACGTATATCCCAAGCCGTCTACATGCAGAAAGTTAGTATTCTAAAACACACAATACACGTGATTTCTTGTTGCTTACTGTTCAATTGTTCTTCTTCTATCGAGTCTACTTTCATATTGATATCTTATAATAATTGACTTTTCTTATCGTATCGTATTATGTCTAGTTTATCTTTCCTTTACTATTGCTCCCTCATGCTTGTATATTATATTGTGTAGTGTAGTGTTATGGTGATCTTGCTCCAATCATGACTGTAAAAACTATTTTTCAGCTTTAGACGACGTCATCTATCCTGAGGTCTATGGTACATATGTTGACGACACTGGCATTACTGACATACCAGATTTTGGCACTGATACGAATTGACATATTTTCTTTCTTATGCTTTTATTAGTTAGTGGTCATAGTTTTGGATTATAGTTTACTTTTCTCACCGGGTTTGTTTCCGAGACTATGTAAGTTGTAGTGGATTATTTTGACAGTTTTATTTAGTTTATCATTGACTATTGGATATTACCTTTGATGGTTTAGATGTGGTTTTTGCATATATTGTTCTTGTGGACCATGTTATCATATACAACGTACTATCGCCGATGCTGCGGGTATGCTAGACTTGGCTACGTACTCGTATCCCAAAAGTAGGAGCGGGTCGTGACAAATAAATAAAAGACTAAAAGATATGATATGATAATCGAGAAGAATATAGAACATAACATAATCCAAATTCTAACAGAATTATCAATCTCAACATGACATAAGTCTCAAAATAATACATGTCAATAAGTCAGAAAGCTGAAGACAAATCCAGTACTAATAGATAATCAACCGAGTCGCTACTAGTGTCTCCTCTACTGGTTTGCTCCTTTTGGGTCTCCTGCAGGTAGTCTTCATCTACACCGGATCCATAATAGTTAGGACAGAAGTCCTCAAGATCTTCTAAAAAGATATTATCCAGTCAGGATTGGAGCGAAGCACAAACTCTAACAACAGTTCCAATTAAATGATAAATGCTATAAAACAGTACTAGTGAGTATAATACATGATGAGCATATAGAACTGTACCATAACTATCTAGCATATCATCTAATAAGAATAAAAAGACAGAGAAATAAAGCATCGCAAAGAACATGAAATAGACAGAAAAAAAAACTAAATGTATTTTGAATCATCATTTTATGACATGTGTTCTATCAATATCCATGTCCACATAGCATGGCTCAATCATACGAGTAGCGTATGATTGGCTATCCACAATAGTACAAGAGTACGGCTCAATCTAGTAGAATTAACTATCCACAATGTGACAATAGTACGGCTCAATCCAATAGGATTGGCTATCCATGATATCATAATAGTATTGCTCAATCATACGGGTAATGTATGATTCACTATCCACAATAGTACAAGAGTACGGCTCAATCTAGTAGGATTGACTATACATAATGTCACAATACTACAACTCAATCCAACATGATTGGCTATCCACGATATCATAATATGGTGTCAACATATGAGCAAGGAGATTGAATTATACAATGAGATGTGAGAATAATATATATATCAAGACAGGAACTATAACAACTAACTTGTGTAACCATTGTGTCAGGAATAAAGTAGAACATCACTAAATACATGAATCATAACAGATATCAGTTAATGAAAACTATCAGAGAATGTACTCGCCTGTCGTCCTGAGCAATGTACGAGGATCAATATCCAAAATGGAGCCACAATTACCTAAATATGAAATATCAATGTGAATTGGTGTTTGATGTGATAAATATTCATATCTAAATTGAAATATGGTTTTGTCACGACCCGCTCTCGAATAATCGGATACGTTTCGAGTCATGTCCGACCTTCGCTGTCGTTGATAGCAGTAGTCAGCCGTCTAGTCTAGTCATTATCCAGTAATCATATGTCTTATCACAACATCTATCACGAATATCTACTACTATCCATCAAAGTTCACTATATAAGCAGTTATTACAGCCTTTTACATGAATATCCGGATACAAAATCGGTAAAGATAAAGGCTAACTAAGTATGCAACATATCTCAATACATCCAATCAAATCCTATACATGCATCTACATCTCGAAAATATAGTCCTGGTCATGACGAGCATCCAGAGTGGGCTCCGCTGCTAGGTCCATCTGCTGGCCATAACTCTCTAAGGGATCAATCTCGCATGTAATCAACGATCCAGTCAGGATGGAGGAAAGCACAATGTAACTCAATAATACTTACCAACATGATATCAAGAAAGCAAGTAAAGCAAGAGTAAGTGAATGACAGGTAATATGAGAAATGAACAGAGTATGCACTAGCTACGTGAACAAGTGTAATTGGACATCATCAACATTATGTGGACTAATATGTATCAGACATATTAAATGAATAATATGCTATCAGTCATGCAAGAATCAGACATGTCTAATAATAATGCTATCAGTCATGCAATAATCAGGCATGTCTGATGACAATGCTATCAGTCATGCATATAACGGACATCAGGCATATAACAATATGCTATCAGGCACGAGTTGTCCAATATTAGTCTACAACATATTTAGAATGCCCCCACCCTACATGAGAATCATGTAAGCAAGTGAAGCAAGTAAATCAACTATCATGATGACAAGTGTGTGTGCTCATGCACGTAAGTGGCAGTAAAATCGAGATACATGTACTTGCCTTTTTAGGAGATAGTTGCCAATGTCTCTAGGTCACCTAGGAATAGAAAAATAGAATTAGGTAATATTCTAAATCATTCTAAATCACTCATTCCATAACAAAAACTAGCCCATCAATAATATAACAGATAGAAAACGACTAAATCTTTTATTTTAGAGAAGGTGGAGTTACAAGTCTACCCACCTGAAAGAAATTTCGACCTCGAAATTTAAGAAATGACACGATTTGGAACGATAATCAAGTAGAAATTATTTGAAATAATTTGGCACGATTAAGCATGGTCAAGGATCAAAATGTAATAATAGTTAATCGAATCACCCAAACACGGTTAATATTTTGGCACGAGAAACATAATCGTATAAACACGATCATGATAGAAATCGTTTTGATACTACCAGAAATGAAATAATTTAGGCATGATAAAAAAGTTACGCTAGATAAAATTATGGGAAATGTTTGGTTTACAACCAAACTTTTACAACCTTCTTACAACTTACACCAATTTGCTGACATGTGGGCCAGGCCACCACCTGGCCCACATGTCAGGAAATGGGTGAGTGGTTGTAAGAAGGTTGTAAATGTTTGGTTGTAACTGTAGCATTGCTCTAAAATTATTTAGTCATGACTAGTTAGTCATAGTCAATATCATCTACGCACAATAGAATCAAAGCTAGGTATATGTCACGCCCCGTTTCCAGATAACATAAACTAGGTACATTGATTCATCTCCAGGCTTCGCACATACACAACATTCTAATATTAAGATTGCGATTGTCGCCTGTAAAAGGTAGGATAAGGTACAATATATATTACATCCTAAGTCTTTCATACATAACTTTTACATCATCTTACACAACATGACTACAAGTTCCATCAAAATATTTAATTTATATATTTTGACAACAAAACAAACTTGTCGACATCCCGGCCAAGCTACCCGATGATCATTCATCTCCGTCTTCATCGTACAGAGGCATTGTCTCTTCTGGGTTCTTGTCTTCCCTAGTGAACAAATACTAGGTCGTTTAGAACGGCAAGCAAGTCTTTGGGTCAAAGGCGGTAAGAATTATGAAATATATTTCAAAAGAACTGAATGAATATAAGAAATATAATTTAATACATTTATCGTAAGACATTTAGAAGTGCAATAGACAATATATATATATATATATATATATATATATATATATATATATATATATATATATATATATATATATATGTATATATATATATATATCAAAAAAGTTCAGGTATGCCGACCCCTTCGGTGGAGCAAACCTCAACACCGGT
Source organism: Iris pallida (assembly GCA_029216955.1). Classification (NCBI taxonomy): domain Eukaryota; kingdom Viridiplantae; phylum Streptophyta; class Magnoliopsida; order Asparagales; family Iridaceae; genus Iris; species Iris pallida. Next base: position 37,701 of record JANAVB010009084.1, on the reverse strand, counting down.
ACCAAGCAATATATATAGAATCCCGGGTACGCTGATCCCTTCGGTGGAGCAACTCTCAACATCGGAACCACGCATGATTATATATATATATATATATATATATATATATATATATATATTTTATATATATATATATATATATATAATATATATATATATATATATATATATATATATATATATATATATATATATATATATATATATAAAATTAAACTCAAAGTTAATAATTCCTTACCGAGGCTACTCTTTTGCACATACTACTTACAAGCACTATATCCAATCAAAGAAACATAACATGTTAGAAACATAATGATATCCAAAACAAGGTTCTAAATCAACATACGATAATTTAACTATATAAAATGTGCGTAAGGAATTGGTCACTAGGATAAAACTTAGATATCAAATTTTGGACAGAATTAAATATATACAAAAATATTATGAAATTTACTAGTGTTCTTATATTTCACTAAGTCTACGCTATGGCATTTATGATAAACCATAGGTGGTACTAGAAGTTACTAGCTTTATGACATATAACAGTCAAAAACTATTACTATACTCACTCATAAATGTTTTCATTTAGAGAACATATATTTTTAATAGAATTTTTATTTAGAAAACATTTGTAAGCATAAATTCTTCATTCATGGGTATTTGACACAATTTAATATATTAGTAATGCTAATTATACAAATTCAATGCATAAGTCAAATTAGTTATACAAAGCAACTCAAATCAAAATAGAATCCTCATATTAACTCTCTTGTGTCCTTTTTGCATATCGTGTCCATGTTTTGTGTCCATACCATCAAATTGTGTCCTAAATATCATGTCCATACTTCAATGCTCTATGTTTCTTGTCAATCTCATATACAATAAATAAATAAATCAAAATATAAATTCCAAATTTTGGACAATATAATTATAACAAATATAGAAGATTTTTTTTGGAAGAAATCAAGGAATTGATTGAGGACTTGCCTTCTTCTTGAAGTAGACCTAGGATTGATCTCAAAATGGCTTCCAATTTTTGAATCGAAATAATAATCCAAGAATGAATTTATATATCAATTTTTTTGACCTAGGTTAACATGAAGAAGAATGAGGAAAAGAAAATGAGGTTACCTAAGCTTGGGAAAATGAAAGAGAAAGCGGAGAAGGTAGTGGTGGTACCGGCGGGCAGCGTGGCTGGCGGCGGCGATGGCTACAACAGCAGCCGACAGCAGCAACAACAACAGTAGCAGTAGTTGCAGTAGCAGCAGTAGTAGTAGCAGTAGCAGCAGCAGCAGTAGTAGAGAAGATTAATGAGAAGAGAAGAGGATAGAGAAGAATGAAGATAGGGGGAAGGAGAGGTGGCAATAAAAGAGGTTTTTCTTTTCATGCAAAGAGCCAAGTAGCTCAAGCATGTGCCATATCAACCCTAAAGTTGACACCTAGATGCACGATGTGGCTAGCCTAAAATGTAATTTCTAAATCTATTAGGGATCTCTATGCAAAAGAAAAAAATTATGCAAAAGAATTTTTTTTATAACTGAAAATCAATATTATTATTATTGAAAAAGTATAAGGCATAACATTTTACCCTCAAAAAAAATTTCGTCCATGGAATTTGAAATAATATAACATACAATTACTCACCTTGCTCAGAAACTAGATAAAGATATTGCCTTCTCATATTTTCTTCTTTCTCCTAAGTTGAATCTCCTAGAGAATCCTTGCTCCATGCTACTCATACCAATGGGATGATCCAATTTCAAAGAATCTTATCTCTTCGATCCAGGATCCCAACAGGTCTTTGCTCTATTTGTAGAGTTGGTCCGACGGTGATTTCTAAATGATCTAATATATGACTTGGATCCGGTACATATCTTCGAAGTTGTGATATATGGAATACGTTATGTACTCCCTCTAGTGTTAGTGGTAAAGCTAGTTTGTATGATACATTTCCAATCTTCTCTAGTGCATTGAATGGTCCAATATATCTCAGACTTAGCTTCCCTCGAGTCCCAAATCTGATTGTTCCCCAGGTTGGCAAAATCTTCAGGAATACATGATCACCAGGTTGGAATTCCAGTATCCTTCGGTGTTTGTCATCCCATATTTTCTATCTATCTTGAGCTGCCTGCAAATGACTTCTAATATCTTTAACCTTGTCTACTGTTTGCGTTACTAGTTTTGGACCTAGTAATTGTCTTTCTCCTATAGCCGTCCAACATATTGGTGATCTGTATTTTCTTTCATACAAGGCCTCAAAAGGTGCCATTTTGATACTATCATGATAACTATGATTATAAAAGAATTCCACCAAATGTAGATGATCGTCCCATGATCCTCTAAAATCTAATGTACAGCCCCTTAGCATGTCTTCAAAGGTTTGAATTGTTCTTTCGGACTGACCATCTATTTGAGGATGATAGGAGGAGCTGAATTTCAACTGGGTACTTAGATTCTCTTGCAGACTTTTCCAGAAATGTGATATAAACCTTGTGTCTCGTTCTGAAACTATGCTTATGGGTATACCATGTTGACTGACAATCTGTTTTATATATATCTGCCAGTATTTTTGTTGGTTGTCCAACTCGAAAGGGTAAAAATCGAGCTGACTTGGTGAGTCTATCTACAATAACCCAGATAGCATTATTATCCCTTTGCGTCTTAGGCAGTCCTGTCACAAAATCTATTGTAAGGTGTTCCCATTTTCATTCAGGTATGGGTAGGGGCTGAAGAAGTCCTATTGTCCTTTGATGTTCTGCCTTAACTTGCTGACAGACGAGACATCTGGATACAAATCTAGAAATTTTGTACTTCATTCTATGCCACCAAATTTTTTGTTTCATATCCTTGTACATTTTGGTACTGTCCGGATGTATAGAATATTGAGAATTATGTGCTTCTAACATAACCTCTGTCCGCAAGTATCTCTCGGGTACGTACAATCGATCTCCAAATCTTAATGATCCATCTGGATGCTTTCTTATTTCGTTCTGGAGTCCTTATTCTGTTTATTTCCAATTTTTTTGGAATTTTGAATCACCTTTTTGAGCTTCCTTGATTCTATCTATCAGAGATGACTGTACATGTAAATTTTTCCATACACCTTCTGCTATCGGGCATATCACTTCAATTCTCATTTTCCTTAAATCCTCCAGGATTTCCTTTGGGGTATTCATAAAGAATGCCGTTGTTCTTCTAATCAAAGCGTCTGCTACTTTATTAGCTTTACCCGGATGATAATCTAATTCCATATCGAAATACTTTAGTAACTCCAACCATCTTCTTTGCCTCATATTAATTTCTTTCTAAGTAAATACATACTTCAAACTTTTGTGATCTGTATATATTTTGATTCTTTCTCCATATAGGTAATGTCTCGATAATTTAAGAGCAAATACTACAGCCGCAAGTTCTAAATCATGTGTTGGATAATTTCTCTCATGCGGTTTCAGTTATCGAGAGGCGTAGGCTATAACTCTTCTATGCTGTATTAGCACACAACCTAGCCCCTTGCCTGAGGCATCACTGTATATCTCATATCCTCCTGACCCTGACGGTAATGCCAATACAGGTGTTGAAATGAGCCTTTCCTTCAATTTATCAAAAGCTGCCTGGCATTTCTTCGTCCAATTAAATTTTTCTTCTTTTCGGGTTAGCCGAGTTAATGGTTCTACGATCCTTGAGAAATTTTTGGTGTTGGCCAGGATTTAACAGCTTCTACCTTCTTTGGATCCACTGAAATACCATATCTACTAATAATATGGCCTAGAAATGATATATGGTCCAACCAAAATTAACATTTACTAAATTTAGCATATAACCGTTCCTCTCTTAGAGTCTGTAGCACTATCCTCAGATGCTCTTTATGTTCCTCTTCATTCTTCGAATATATGAGGATGCCATAAATGAATAAATTATAAATTTATCCATGTATTGATAGAATATTCGATTCATCAGATCCATAAATATAGCAGGAGCATTTGTTAACCCGAATGATATAACTAATAATTCGTAATGCCCATAACGAGTTCTAAATGCTGTATTCTGAACATCTTCCCTTTTCACTTTTACTTGATGATACCCAGATCTCAAATCAATCTTCGAGAATATTTTTGCTTCTCCTAGCTGGTCAAATAGTTCATCAATTCTATGTAAGGGGTATTTATTCTATTGTGACTTCGTTTAGTGTCCTTTATTCAATTACTAATCGTAGCATTCCATTCTTCTTTTTCACAAATAAAACTAGTGTACCCCTTGGCGAGGCACTTGGTTGAATAAATTCTTTTGACAACAACTCCTTGATTTGCTTATTCAGCTCTGCCAATTCTTCTTTGTTCATTAGATATATTTTCTTAGCTATAGGAGCTGCTCCAGGTACCAAATTAATGGAAAATTCTACTGCCCTACTGGCAGTAACCTGGGCAATTCTTATGGAAATACATCCTTAATGGCAGTCATAGGTTAGGATTCTTTAACTATTTGGAATCACTATAGGAAATCCATTAGGTAAAGATCTAGAGGGTAAATGGAATGGAACATAGTCTAGGGATAAAACTTGTGGGGTATTTCTTACCCTAAGGTTCTTTAGGGTCCTTCTATTAAGACTGACCTACATCCTATCCTAGGCTCTTTTATTTTTTTGTGACCTGTATGGGCCACTACTAAAAGACGTGTTACGCCCCGTTTCTAGATAACGGAAACTAGGTGCATTGATACATCTCCAGGCTACACATATACACAACATTCTAATATTAAGATTGTGATTGTCGCCTATAAAAGCTAGGATAAGGTACAACATATATTACATTCTAAGTCTTTCATACATAACTTTTACATCATCTTACACAACATGACTACAAGTTCCATCAAAACATTTAATTTACATATTTTGACAACAAAACGAACTTTGTCAACACCCCGACCAAGCTACCCGATGATCATTCATCTACATCTTCATCGTACAGAGGCATTGTCTCTTCTGGGTTCTCGTCTTCCCCTAGTGAACAAATACTAGATCGTTTAGAAATGACAAGCAAGTCCTCGGGTCAAAGGCGGTAAGAATTATGAAATATAATTCAAAAGAAATGAATGAATATAAGAAATGTAATTTAATACATTTATCGTAAGACATTTAGAAGTGATATATATCCTAAATCAAGAAGTTATCACACAAGACCAAACTACAATATCATCACAAATACTATTCCTTTTGGTTATGCAATTTTTAGAGAACACATGTGGATCACGATCACTCTCTATTTTTTCGACAATAATCCTATTTACCCAGGACCATGTGGTGTCTCGATTGTGTACGGTGCCTTAGATCCGACCCCTCACATCTTGTGGAAAACTGGTATGCATTAAATTTTTAGATTCCAATTTTATTCTCGAAATTTACTGGACTGTTCTCTGTTGGTGAGCTAGGCCTCACCCCCGACATCGCAAGGCCTTACAGATGCAGGACTACTGATCAGCTTTTACTGGTGTTATTATATTGCAGGGATTTCGATAAATCTGATCCAGTTGTTTTCTTCCACCCCATGATGCAACTACAAACACATATTTTTGGTGTTGGCCAGGATGCAACAGCTTCTACCTTCTTTGGATCCACTGAGGCTACTCTTTTGCACATACTACTTACAAGCATTATATCCAGTCAAAAGAAACATAACATGTTAGAAACATAATGATATCCAAAACTAGGTTCTAAATCCACATACGATAATTTAACTATATAAAATATGCGTAAGGAATTGGTCACTAGGATATAACTTAGATATCAAATTTTGGACAGAATTAAGTATATGCAAAATATTATGAAATTTACTAGTGTTCTTATATTTCACTAAGTCTAAGCTATGGCATTTATGATAAACCATAGGTGGAACTAGAAGTTACTAGCTTTATGACATATAATAGTAAAAAACTATTACTATACTCACTCATAAATGTTTTCATTTAGAGAACATATATTTTTAATAGAATTTTTATTTAGAAAACATTTGTAAGCATAAATTCTTCATTCATGGGTATTTGACACATTAATATATTAGTAATGCTAATTATACAAATTCAATGCATAAGTCAAATTAGTTATACATAACAACTCAAATCAAAATAGAATCCTTGTATTAACTCTCTTGTGTCCTTTATTGCATATTGTGTCCAAGTTTGGTGTCTATACCATCAAATTGTGTCCTAAACATCATGTCCATACTTCAGTGCTCTATGTTTCTTGTCAATTTCATATACAATCAAAAATTAGAATATAAATTCCAAATTTTGGACAATATAATTATAGCAAATATAAAAGTTTTTATTTGGAAGAAATCAAGGAATTGATTGAGGACTTGCCTTCTTCTTGAAGTAGACCTAGGATTGACCTTAAAATGGCTTCCAATTTTTGAATCCAAACAATAATCCAAGAATGAATTTATATATCAAATTTTTTGACCTAGGGTAACTTGAAGAAAAAAGGGGGGAAAAAATGAGGTTGCCTAAGCTTGGGGAAATGAAGAAAAAATAGGCGAAGGTGGTGGTGGCTCCGACAAGCGGCATGGCCGGCGGCGTGGCCGACGGTAGCAGCGGCTACAACAGCAGCCGACAGTAGCAGCAACAACAACAATAGTAGCAGCAGCAGTATTAGTAGAAGCAGCAGTAGTAGCAGTAGTAGAGAAAAAAAAGGAGAGGAGAAGAGGATAGAGAAGAATGAAGAAAGGGGTGAAGGAGAGGTGGCAATAAAAGAGGTTTCCCTCTTCATACAAAGAGCCAAGTGGCTCAAGCATGTGCCACATCAACCCTAAAGTTGACACCTAGCCACAAGATTTGGCTAACCTAAAATGTAATTTCTAAATCTATTAGGGATCTCTATGCAAAGGAAAATATTATGCAAAAGATTTTTTTAAAAAAAACTAAAAATCAATATTATTATTATTGAAAAATATAAGGCACAACTGTGTATGATCAGTAATCAAAATTCAGGCACGATCATGTATAGGATTAAAACTGCCTAATCATTAGCAAATATAGAAGTAATGTGATCAAAATCAAGAATTTGGAAATAACTTTGCATTATCCGTAATCAAATTTAGGCACAAGCAAAATAAAATCAATCGAAGAATGACTAAATCATTTAGGCACAATTAAGTCAAAATTATGATCATTTCAAAAATTAATTAGGCACGATAAATATAGTTACGACAAAAAGCCAAAAATGCCCAAGCACAATCAACTATAGAAATGATGTGATGAAAACAATAATTTAGAAATAACGCCAATTGGCATGATCAGGAATTGAATATAATCAGATTCTAAGATAGAATTAAAATATGATCAAAATTAAATGGTTTAGGCATGATTGGATCAAATAATTCAGGAGTAAAGTCCAGATTATAAATACAAGATCCGGTTTACACATAATCAAATAATGATCAAAATTCTGAGGCATGATTAGAGGTCAAGTTATGACCAATTCAGAAGAAAAAAATCCTCAGGGTATGATCTACGATAGAAAGGAATCTAGTCACGATCGAAAATCATATAAGCATGATTTAAGAGTCATTGTCTAGATATGACTAACATGCAAAAATTTAGGCACGATAATATAGCCAGGATAGAGATATAAATGAAATTTGATATGTTTCTATGGATGAATAAATCATGATCCGATAGAATATCAAATCTCTACAATGAGTAAAAGAAATTCAAAACAGAATCTTTAATAAGAAAATTATCTTATTAACGCCCTACAGACCGATCCTCTAAGCTTGCTAACTAAACTCAACACCAAGGAACAAAGGTAACTACACAGTCATTATAACTAATTCTATTTGGGACCAAGGAATCAACTTCTGTAACCCCCATTTTCAAATTTTAATAAAAGATTCCTCTGACTTATTTTATTATTTTCTCTGGAATGTCTATGATTAACTATTATTTTTCTAATTAGTTATTCTTTTATTTATCTAGCTATTATATTATTAATCATTATTAACAAGTTGGCCATTCTTTTATTTGCTAGACATTGGGCTGATATGAAGTTAGTCTTATTGGGTTTGGAAGTAAGTTTAAGCCAGTCCACAATAAGCTAAGACCATGATTGATCAAGGCTAATTCCTAATTCACAGATTCAATTATGTTGCTTCTTTCTTCCTCTTAACCCAGCCAAAGCCAACTTAGCCAATAATTATCTCCTTGCTTTTAGGCCCATAGCCTATTGGTTCTAAATCGACCATACAACCCAATCTCAACTTCTTTTAAACCTAAATACTCAGCCAAGCAATGGGCCATTACAAACTGTTCACTAAGCTTTCTTTCTCCCTTCCTTCATAAAATTGTAGGCATGACCGGCCGACGATCGACAGTTCATCCACGTGTCTCCGTAGGAGCAACAACGTTTCCCGTCATTCCAGAAACCTCTAACGCTATCTACCCACCGACATATCCGTCCATCCCTACCGTTCCTCCCATCGACCTATCTCCGACGAATCTCCGTCGTTCGTAGCTAACGGCCACCGCCCTTTTGCCACCTATAAATAGAACAGATCCCTGCTCTAATTTTTACTTCCAGATTGACGGCAAAGCCCTGCCTCTCCGCCGACCTTCCCTCTACTTCTTCTTCTTCCTCCAACCTCCATCGTCCCAAGATATTCAAGCCCAGCACTAAAACTCCAAGCACAGCCATGGCAAAGCATTGGTGACTCCGCGGTAAGAAGCACCTAGGCTCGTCTTCCTAATGAGCACTGGCTAATATCAACTTCGGTGGATCGACGACTTTGTTTCTGATCCTTCAATTGGTGAGTTCCATTGATCTTCTTCTTCCCTCTATTGCTTTCAATTTCAATTTGATAGATTTTTGATCAACAAGAATTTGCAGATCGAACATTTAAATTTCTTTCGATAGAGTGGCGGTGATTGGTCTTTGCGACATCGCGTCCTTACTCCTCTGAGTAGTGTTGGCGACATTCTCTGTCGAAGTGCCACATCAATGATGATGCAAGCAGGACCAGTAAGTCCATCGACCCTTGATTCTTAAATTAATCGAAAGATCAATTGATCAATTCTTGATAGTTTATTGGATTTTGGAGCTGTGGAGAATGGTAATTCAATCACTCTTTTTTTTATAATTTGAGTTGATGCAAATTGATCAGTCAACTCTCTGGCAATTATTTTCGATCATTGATTCTTAATTTTGATTTTCCACATAAATTTTGTTGAACTCACAGATCTATTTATTATTTTTGAACGCTAGGTGTTTGAGTGTTTGCTTCTAAGGAATTCTAAACGGAGGCTGGCTTAGAAGTGTTCATATCTTACACTCGGACCATCCTTCGAAGAGCAGGTAACTTTCTCTTCCTAATCTCCCAGTCTTAATCGAACATAGAAGGGTTGTGTTGCTCGGTGTCATGTTAGAAGCATGTGGACACGAGGGGCAAATGATGACACTACAATTGGATATTGATGTGGAGAATTTCATTTTCAGCAGGGATGGTGATTTGAAAACCAACGACTAGTTTAGGTTTGGAAATGAGTGGACTGTAGTACAAGGATTAGACTTTCGATTTTAGGCTTTGAGCCAACATACTGAGCTCTTAATTACTGGAATTATTTGGGATCATGAGATGGACTTTAGTTTGTACTGGGCCAGGATGTTAATTCTAGTATTGGGTTAATAGTGTGGGTTGGGTTGCTAACTATGATGTGGTCTTCTTATGGACCTGAGCCTTGGGCCAAAAAGGGGCCAAATTATAATTGATGGTTTAGGTTTGTGTTATAGAAACTCTTGGCATTGGGGTTGGACCCTAGATTGTGAGCTTTCCATCTATTATTAGAAGTTGAGTTCTGTTGTTAGGGGCTAAGCACAAGGGCTTGGGCCAATTATGAGATTTAGTTTATGGTTAGTAATAAATTGTTAATTGAATCGAGGATAAGTGCTTATAAACGGTAATAGGTCAATTAGGAATAGACTGAATAGTAAACGAGTCAGTAGAGATCTAGATTGTGGAATAATAGATTTTTAATTAGAATTTTAGATTATTTTTCTAAGAATATTGTGTCTTATTTGACAGAGATTTTTCTCTGGACTTGGGACTTGACATCTACGACAATCCAGGCAAGTACACGGACTTGAACTCTTTACTTTGTATTTTTGTCTTGCTCTATGTTCTCATGTTGGACACGAGATTGATACGATTATTTCTTGGTCTATTAATTATCTTGAAGGGATTGAGAAAATATTGTCTAGTGTGTAACCACACACCCTTAGCTAGGTTATTATGGATAGCCTAATCGTACACCTCACGTACGATTAAGCCGCACCTTATTGTGATATTGTGGTTTCTTGCCGGTCACATACTAGATTAATAGTTTAAATTCACTATTGCATTGATTATGTTGTTCATTGTTTCAGTTCTTGTATTATTGTTTTATATTGCAGGTTAGTCCATATCATTACTTGTGCATTTCAGTTTACTCTATATAGTGTTTCTTGTCGGGGTTATACTTTGCTCCTTTTCTGACTAGGTACGTTGCAGGTGAGACTGATGAGGACTTCTACCCTAGTTACTATAGATTACTGTAGAGGATAGCAGATGCTGGAGTAGATGCTATTCAGAAAAGATTTGAATTTGAATATAGGAATCCTTTGTATAGATTTATATTTCTGTCTTGATGATGATGTAGTACCTATTGATGTAGCTAGATGTCTATATTAATAATTGCTTAGGTATTGCCCTATTTTTATCAGATTTATCTTCGGACATCTATTGTAAAGATGTACACCAAAGAATAGTGATATCTATGATGGTCGTGGTGATTTGTGTTCCGGGCACGAGTTCTAGAAGTTGTGATAAGCATGATTGAGATTATTTACTTGATGATTTATGAGGTTTATATACAGCTTACTACGTTGTGTCTACTACGTAGACTGGACGTGTCCGACTCATATCCTTTTATTCTGGAGCAGGTCGTAACATATTTTTAGTGGTGGCCCATACAGGTCTCATCCTAATAGTACTTAGGCCTTAGAGTACTTTTGGGGAACCTGTTAGACTAAGGAAATCTTATCACAGTATAGGCCGATGGTGTTATTGTCATATCTAGTGTTACTCACTTATCACTTAGTAATAATCCTAGGCAACATAAAATTTGGATAATTTACTCTATTTTTCCATTCCATGATTGTTCATACACGGAACACTGGGACTACTGAGCCCTCTACTCCCGAGACTCTAGAGCTTCCACCACATCCGCTTCCTCAGACGATCACTATTGATAGCACCCAGTTAATAGGGATCTTCCAGAAGTTCATCGATGCTCAGCATGATCAGGCCGCTCAATTCAGAGCCAGAGTTGCAGATGCACTCCAATCTAAGGAGGCTCCACCAGCACCACCAGCGAGGTAAGGACTGTTAGAGATTTCAAGAATCTCTAGCCCTTGGACTTCTACGGAACAGAGGGGATTTTTCTAAGCCGACGAGTGACGAGAGAACGTCGAAAGGCTACTCCAGATTACCGGCATTCTTGACGACCTTCAGGTCGAGGCAGCCAATATGCAGTTGTACAATGTTGCCCGAGCAAGGTTCAGAGAGGAGCCACAGCTAGGTGCTCCACGACTTCTCTAAACAAACTTTAAGAGCCTATTTAAAGAGAAGTTCTTCCCAGAGGTTGCCCGAGATGAGCTCGAGAGCCAGTTCGAGTCACTGTAGTAAGATATCATGACCATAGATGAGTATACTTTAGAGTTCAGCAGGCTCAACCACTTTGCAGAGAACCTGGTGAGCACCCTGCAGGAGAGAGCCCGAAGATTTAAGAAAGGACTTGCTCGAGAGATTCGCCAAGCAGTTACCACTAGTAGGGAGATGACTTATGCAAACATGCCCAGGGAGCCGAGATGGACATGGACACGAGGATCAAGAGGGACAGAGATTTTGGCACCAACAGCTACCAGGGTCCACCGAAGCAGACCAACACTTAGGCAAGGCTACCTCAACATCTAATACTTCAGCAGCCGCATCATTCTCCTATCCGAGCTCCGACATCACCAAAACAACAAAGGTAGATTCAGACCCACCTTCCTTGTATGTTCTGCAAGAGGATGAGACACCATATTGATGAGTGATGTAAGATATTGGGATACTATTATGCATGTGGATCTGCCACCCACCAGGTGAGGGACTGCTCCAAAGCCTTTACTCGCCAGGGACCAGCACGAGGACCTCAGTAGAGGGACCACCTCTTCAGACTCAGTAGTCACATGAAGCACTACCATAGGGGCAGGCCTACCTCATGACAGTTGAAGAAGTTGAGGCGATTCCAGTTCCGGATGAATACTAAAAACTGAAAGCTTTTCTCGCATGGTTGGAGAAAATCGTGGATCGCACTCGTAATCCAATCTTTTCTTTAGATTTTCTCTGAGCACCTAGACTTTCCTAAAACTTGCTTGTTTTCTATTTGAGATTTGTTTATGTAGTCTCTTTGCCTTACTATTCGTTTCTTAGTACCTAATAACTCCTTGTTTAGGTGACCTATCACCAATGAGTAATATTTCTAGTCCTCTTAAATAAACTATTTTGAATTTCATTGTTATCCTAAATTGACTTTCTTTGGACCAATTCAAGGTATTTTCTTTTAGAACCATAAAGTTGTAGACTAGTTTTCCATTGACCATAAGGAATTATTTTTCCCCAAAATAATTCTAGTATAAGTCAATATGTGTTTTCCTAAGATACTTTTGAGAGCATTATTTAGTTCTTTAGGCCACTTGAATCTTCACCATCTCCACCTCATATGAAACCCAGTTTAATTATTCATATATCATTTCAGAGTTAGTTTTGATCGATTCAAGTCTATAAATATTCTTTCTTCGATCCTTGAATATTGTTGAAATAGAAAAATGTCAGAGAATAGATACTCCTTTCGGCTTAAGTCCTTTTCTCATACCAGTAATCAATCAATGATTCTCAAGAGTTGGTACCTACAGAATATATACCTACATCCCTTTCTATAATGAATAATTTGGAATTTGTTTGAATTATCTAAAACTCCTTTGTAATCCCTACGGATAAGGTTGAGAGACTATTCGATGACCTACTATGGCGGAAAAGTTGTGCACTGTAACCATTTATCTGAATTATGGAAACTTCGTGCTTACTGCAGCCAGGTGCGCACTTACAAGGCATTTGCTTTAAGTTAAAGTGATTTCAGATATTTATAGGTTTTCGAATATTATTAAAGACTTTGTCCTAAATTCTTCATGTTTTGATCTCTTGAGTTGTTCCATTAATATTGTTTGAAAATGGATAAAGTTGATAGAATATTCGATATTATATCATTATTTGAGCCACATAACCAAAAGTTCACTACAGCCAGATATATACTGGCGGGACATGAATGCTAGGTAAAGTGACTACATATATATATATATATATATATATATATATATATATATATATATATATATATATATATATATATATATATTTCTCTTGTATTTCTATCGTTGTAAATCATTATTTGATTTTCTCAATAATTGTATATTGCTAGATTTTGATTCCATTTTACTATATTATTATTCTATACATAATTGTGCCAAGATTTTGATTCTATTGATCATGCCTATGTTTTGATCATATTTAGATTTCGTTTCTATTATTGGTCACGTCTAAATCTTGATTTCGAATCATGTTAAGATTTTGATCGTGGCTATATTATTACTCATTATCGTGCCTGAATTTTGATCATGCTTAGGTGATCTAGCCAAGATAATTTTATTCTACTAGCCCTGACTAAATTTTGATTCTATTTTATGCTTACCTATTTTTCAAATTCCAGTAATTGGTTATTTTTTTAGTCGTGCCATTTGAAATTCCGAGGACAAAATTTCTCTAGGGGTAGATTTGTAACCCCTATTTTTCAAATTTTAATAAAAGATTCCTCGGACCTGTTTCATTATTTTCTTTGGAATGTCTATGATTAACTATTATTTTTCTAATTAGTTATTCTTTTATTTATCTAGCTATTATATTATTATTAATAAGTTGGCCATTCTTTTATTTGCTAGATATTGGGCTGGTAGGAAGTTAGTCTTATTGGGTTGAGAAGTAAGTATTAAGCCAGCCCACAATAAGCTAAGCCGATGATTGATCAAGGCTAATTCCTAATTCACAGATTCAATTTGGTTGCTTCTTTCTTCCTCTTAACCTGGCCAAAGCCACCTTAGCCAACAATTATCCCATTCCTTTTAGGGCCATAGCCCACTGGTTATAAACCGGCCATACAACCCAATCTCAACTTCTTTCAAACCTAAATACTCAGCCAAGCAATGGGTCATTACAAACCCGTACACTAAGCTTTCTTTCTCTGTTACTTTTTAAATTATAGGCGTGATCGATGGGGCATCGACAGCTCATTCGCACATCTTCATGGGAGCAACAAAATTCTCCATCATTCCAAAACCCCCAGCGCTATCTACCCAACGACATAGCCCATCCATCCCCACTGTTCCTCCATACCGACCTATCTTCGGCAAATCTTTGTTGTTGGTGGCTAACGGCCACCGTCCCTTCGCCACCTATAAATAGAATATATCCTACTCTCTAATTTCCACTTCCAGATCGACGGTGAAGCCCTGTCTCTCCGTCAACCTTCCCTCTACTTCTTCTTCTTCCTCCAACCTCCATCGTCCCAAGCTCTTTAAGCCTAGCCCTAAAACTCTAAGCACTGCCATGGCGAAGCATTGGTGACTCTGTGGCAAGAAGCACCTAGGCTCGTCTTTCCAATGAGAAGCGGCCAACGTCGACTCTGGCAGATCGACGACTTTATTTTCGATCCTTCAATTGGTGAGTTCCATTGATCCTCTTCTTCCCTTTATTGCTTTTAATTTCAATTTGATAGATTCTTGATCAACCAAAATTTGTAGATCGGACATTCGAATTTCTTTTGATTGAGCGATGGTGATCGGTCTTCGAGACAACGTGTCCTTACTCCTTTGAGCAGTATCAGTGATATTATATATCGAAGCACCACATCAACGACGACGCTAGCAGGACCAGTAAGTCCATCGACCCATGATTCCTTGAGAAATTAATTAATAAATCAATTGATCAGTTCTTGATAGTTTATTAGATTTCGAAGCTGAGGAGAATGTGAATTCAATCACTCTTTTCTCTCGATAATTCGAGTTGATGCATGATCAGTCAAATCTCTGGCAATTATTTTTTTATCATTGATCCTTAATTTTGATTTTCCAAGGAAATTGTATTGAACTTACAGATCAGTTTTATTATTTTTGAACGCTAGGTGTTTGAGTGTTTGCTTCTAAGGAATTCAAAATCGAGGCTAGCCTAGAAGTGTCTATATCTGACACTCGGACCACCCTTCGAAGAGCAGGTAACTTTTTCTTCCTAATCTCCCAGTTATAATCGATCATAAAAGGTTGTGTTGCTCAATGCCGTGTTAGAAGCATGTGGACACGAGGGGCGAATGATGACACTATAATTGATACTGATGTAGAGAATTTCATGTTCTGTAGGGATGGTGATTTGAAAACCAACGATTAGTTCAAGTTTATAAATGAGTGGACTGTAGTGCAAGGGTTAGACTTTAGATTTTAGGCTTTGAGCTAACATACTGAGCTCTTAATTACTGGATAGGATTTTAGAATTATTAGGGATCATGAGATGGATTTTAATTTGGACTGGGCCATGATGTTAATTCTAATATTGGGTTAATAGTGTGGGTTGGGTTACTAACTATGATGTGGTCTTATTATGGATCTGAGCCTTGGGCCAAAAAAGGGCTAAATTATAATTGATGGTTTAGGTTAGTGTTATAGAAGCTCTTGGCATTAGGGTCGACCCTAGATTGTGGGCTTGTCATCTATTATTAGAAGTTAAGTTCTGTTGTTAGGGGCTAAGCACAAGGGCTTAGGCTAATGATGAGATTTAGTTTATGGTTAGTAAAAAATTGGTATTTGAATCCAGGATAAGTGCTTATAAATAGTAATAGGTCAATTAGGAATAGACTGAATAATAAAATTATTTGTAGAGATCTAGATTTTCGAATAATAGATTTTTAATTAGAATTTTAGATTATTTTTCTAAGAATATTGTGTTTTATTTGACACAGATTTTTCTCTGACTTGGGACTTGACATCTACTACAATCCAGGCAAGTACACGAACTTGAACTCTTTACTTTATATTTCTGTCTTGCTCCCTGTTCTCATGTTGGACACGAGATTGACACGATTGTTTCCAGTTCTATTGATTGTCTTGCGGGGATTGGGGAAATATTGTCTAGTGTTTGACCACACCCCCATAGCTAAGTTATTGTGGATAGCCTAATCGTACACCTCATGTACGATTAAGTCACACCTTATTGTGATATTATAGTTTCCAGTCGGTCACGCATTAGATTAATATTTCAAATTCACTATTGCATTGATTATCTTGTTCATTATTTCAATTCTTGTACTATTGTTTCATATTGCAGGTTAGTCCATTTCATTACTTGTGGAATTCAATTGACTCTGTATAGTATTTCTTGTCGGGGTTATACTTTGCTCCTTTTCTGACTGGATACGTTGCAGGTGAGACTGATGAGGACTTCTACTCTAGCTACTATGGATTACTGTAGGAGATAACAGATGCTGGAGTAGATGCTGTTCAGGAGAGATTTGAATTTGAATATAGGAATCCTTTGTATAGGTTTACATTTCTGTCTTGATGATGATATAGTACCTATTAATGTAGCTGGACGACTGTATTAATAATTGCTTAGGTAATTGCCTTACTTTTACCAGATTTGTCTTCGGACATCTATTGTAAAGATGTACACCAAAGAATAGTGATAACTGTGATGGTGTGGTGATTTGTGTTCTAAGCACGAGTTCTAGAAGCTGTGATGAGCATGATTGAGATTATCCACTTGATGATTTATGAGGTTTATATACATCTTACTACGTTATGTCTACAATTTAGGTTGGGCGTGTCCGATTTGCATCCAATTATTCGGGAGCGGGTAGTGACAATTTCTGTCAAACCGTTCTATCTAACCTTCCAAATTCTCAACCATTTCTCAGACTTTAAATTCTACTCCTCTCATTTCTATCTCCATCAAGTTTATAATGTCAATTATCAAAAATCTGTACTAAGTTGATCCATGATATGCGTATTTAAAAAAAATCTCAATCCTTAGAAGCTAATGACTAACCAAATTTGAATATCATGTTGTAGCAATCTCAAAATATTGCCTTATGTATAAAATCTTTCTTACTGTAACATAAATCTGATCCAAATTTGAATCCTCCACGTTTGCTAACCTTCCAACAAATTTTAACTCAATGACCCTTCCTTCTTTAACCACTATCCACCAATTCCAAGAGTTATATGCTAATATCCTGATCCTAATTTCTTATTATTACTCCGACAACTATTCCTTCCCAGAACCTATTAATTCTTTCATGGTCATATTCATCTTCTCTCAAAAATTAATTCCTTTGAGTGTTCCTTCACTTGATCCTTATATTCTCAAGTTCCTTTATTATCAAAATTATAATTCCAACTTACTTCTCTGTGGAAGAAACTTATCAAATCTTAATCTCTTTTCAACGTCATCTGATTACTTAAGAATTTCTCTATCATTCCATATAATTCCTTTTTCTCGCCTTTAATCATAAAAGTCAAAAACATCATACTCCTCTATGAATCCAATATCACCACTAGCAGTTCTATCATCTTCTCTTAGACAAGCAATAAACTCAAAAGTCTTTCAAAACTTATTTACCAACCTTCTTAACCATGGTCGTACTCTACTACCTTCCTGCCCTTACCTGTCTAACTATGGATCCCAAAGGTGCATTTATGAGCTAATAAGGTTGATAGGTAACTATCTATGCTTCCCTGTAAAGATATATTCATAGTCATCCACAAAATGTATATTAACTATCTAGTATACATAGCCATTTGCAAAGTATTATATATATAGCTATCCAAAAATATGTAATTATTAACAACATATGCAACACATACGAGTTTGAACCATGAAAGAGATCGGCCAAAAGGTATTTAAAATGATCCTATTGAACTCTAGAAAAAATCAAGTAGAAAATCTATAGGAATCCTTATCCCTATTGGTTATGGTATTAGAAGTAATCTTTGAAAGTTGCTAGGAATAGAATCTTTAGGTTATGGCAAAATCAAATAGATCAAAATAATCCTGGTATAATTTCTCAATGGTGATAAAAGGCCAAAATGTAAATCTAGGACATGGATATAGTCTCAATAGTATCCAGAACCCAAGCATATCTGTAATCACTTTACCTAGAATTCATGTTCCGCCAGCGTACATCTGGCTGTAGTGAGCTCTTGGCTCCATGACTTAAATAATGATAGATACCGAATAATCTCTCAACTTTACCTATTTTCAAACGATATGGACAGAACACCTTTAAGTGATCAAAACATGATGTATGTAGGACATAGTCTCAATAGTATCCAAAATCTATACATACTTGAAATCACTTCAACTTAAAGTTCATGCCTCACCAGTGCACTGCTGGCTGTAGTGAACTCGAAGTTTCCATGATTAAGATAAATAGTGTAAGCCCACTTTCCGATTTTTTTTAATTTTAACTATTCTATTTAGTTTTAAATATTTTTATTTAGAAATTATTTTTACTTAAATTCGTATAAATATATTTTGGATGGATAATTAGTCAAATCATTTTTAAAATAATTTTTGTTATTGATAGAAATATATTTCTAAAATTATTTGATTTAGTAATATCATTTATTTTATGATTTGAATTCAAATTTTTTTTTTTCAAAATATTATTGACTTATTAGATATTATTGGATTTAGATGTGATCAATTCTAAATTATGATTGGATTTAGTCTTAATTTATTGCTATATTATTTTCGATGGAATTTATATTTATGAAAATATACATTTAGGAATATTTGAATTATTCTTATCAATATTTTTGATATTTGATATTATGAAATCAATTTTAAAGATTATTTAAAATATTAGATATTATTTTAAAGTAAAATTATTATGATTAATTATGGATTGGAATTGAGTCAAATCTAATTTAATTCATGGAAGGATTTAATTCATTGAATCTAATCTTTCCTTATTTAGCAAATCTCTCATCTCCTATATAAAGGGAAGCCTCCCTTTTGCTTTTTTTTCCCCAAACCTAATTATTATTATGATCAATTATTGATTGAGATTTGATCCATATAGTTTGATATTGATTTAATTTGAATTTAATGGAAAGATTTATTCATTAGATTATTGACCCTTTCAAATTAGAAAATTATAAGTCAATATCTATCTATTTAAGGAGTCCTTATTCTTCTTTCCAAACCAAAACCCTTTCAATCTAATCCTAATTAAGTAAGGGATATCCTTTATATATACCTATTGAACCTATGTCATCTCCCATATTTTCTTTTCCAAAATTTCTCTCTTTTTCGTCCAAAATAAGCCAAAATTCGTCATAAATTCAGTCTCGTTTTTTTGAAGCTATAGCAACTTTGCGAAGCCGTTGTGACCAACTTCGGACTCCATTTTACCTCTATTTTTTGTTAGAACAGTATCGAGGTTAGATTTCCAAATCTATATTTTATTTTCTGTAATTATTTACATGAATTTTTCGAGATTTATTTGAGTGTCGGTTATCCAAAAATTGATATATCGTACTATTTTCGAGCTTTTGGGAGATTTCGAACTCCGTTTTGCTATCCATTTGAAGTTTTGAAAAGCTGACACGAAGATATACAATATATAAATTTTCCAAAAATTTATAAATTCATTTAATATTTTATTTTATTCGTTGAACTCGGATTTGACCGATAATTCACTTATTTGGTCACGATTAGCCATAACGTTGACTTTAAAGTTTCTCTATATTTGACTTATCTGAGAATCATTAGGTGTTATGGATCTCAACATCATTATCTCTTCGAACCAATATGACTATAGCTTTTGACCTATTTTGTGCCAACATAATCAAGTCATAAACAACTGCAACTATTTGAGGCAAGTACACTATTGCTTTATGTGCTTCTTACATTATAATGCTGTATTTTGTTGTAGTACATTAAGTATCCAGATTGTTATACGACCGGGACACGATATGTTTGATTGTATCATTGCTCGTTTATTGACTATTTTAAGTCGGGAGGAAAAATACTCGGTAGGTATGTGAATAAACCCAAATACTGTTACTAAATGGTAGCTAAGTCATACACCTCATGTATGGGTTAGCCGTACCAATACTGAATGATAGATATTGTATGATGTGCCGTATTAGCACAGCCATTCACATGTCAAAAAGTATTTAAAATACACTGTCTGTTTATTGTACATGTTCATTTCTGGTTATCTTGTTCATCCATGTTATTGCTAGTGGTTTCTTGTACATGATCATTTTCTCCAGTTCATCTACATATTTCTCTATTTTCTACTACGTATTTACTGTCTAGCTTATTTTGTATTAAGTTACATTAAATACAATACGGTTGTACTTTGCTCATTTTCTGACTGGATCGTTGCAGGTGACTTGGCATGTTTCCTACTTTTGCTTTGGACTATACGGGGGGAGATAGAGATCTTAGAGGCCGACCTTAGATTCTAGCTAGATTAGTTAGTTTTTTTATTTTAATGTTTAGCGGTTTTGTTTCCAAAAATTATTTTGTTGTATTGTTGGATTTGTAAATAAAATATTTATTGTGAATGAGCAATTAGATGTGAATTGTTATATTTGTGTTGACATTGAGACTTAGACAGCGTACTACCATCGATGCTGCGGCGTAGGCTGGACCTGGCTACGAACTCATATCTGAAAAGCGGGTGCGGGTCGTGACAAGTTTTTTTGGTAGCCCATGCTGATCCATTTTCGCAAAATTGTGCGAACTCGTGATAGTACTTAAGTTAGTCGTACTATTGCGAGCCTGCGACTAAGAAATGCTCATTTTCAATTAGGATTGATTTGATTTTTATAAGAATGATTAGGATTAGGAGTCATTTATTCAGTTTGACTGTTGGGTAGTTAATGTTGCTATATAGGCCATGTGATTTAGGTAGAGATATATTGAATTCTAGACCCTATTAGATAAATTGAGGAATTTTTCTAGGAAGAATATGCTATTTTGTTTTGATATGAAGGTAGGATCAAAGGTTGGTAGACTATTCACTTGGTAAGTTAGGCCTTCCTAGAATTCATGCTCTAACCTTGATAAATTGTTCAAATTTTCTTTTCCGCCCTCTTTAGATATCATCTTCATATCGTAAGTCCGAATTGCTTATTTATTTCCCATTTTGCTATAAGAAATTATTTTTATTATTTTTGATTCTGTTATGCATATGAATCTTGAGTTAGATTTTGATTCAAAATTTTCCCTTCAATCATTTGAATATCCATGAAATAGATTAGAATGTTTATACTTCTCTTGTTTTCAGTTATTTTCTCCCTAATCGATCATTTTATTTTCAAGATTTGAGACTTATAGGACAGATACTTACACTTTTTCCATCTTGATCGTCTTGGAACTTGTTTGAAATTCTAGAAGCTCCATTGAAATTCTTATGGATATAGTTGGAATAATTTTTGGTGACCTATAATGGCAAGGCAGATGCACACTGTCGCCATTTATCTGAGTTATGGAGACTGCGGGTTTACTGCAGTTAGCAGCGCACTAGCAAGATATGACGCCTAAGTTGAAGTAATTTCAAGTAGACACAGGTTATCGAATATTATTAAAATTATGTCTTAGTTGCCCAATTTGATCTTTGAGTTATTATGTTAATATTGGATAGAGTTGATAGAGTATTCGATACCATATCATATTTGAGTCATGAAACTAAGGGTTTATTGGAGCCAGATGTACACTGGCAAGGCATAGATTTTCGGTAAAATGACTTCGGATATGCTTACGGTTTTCGAATACCATAGGGGCTATATCTTTTATTGGCATACGACTATTAAACTTTCTTAATTAATTTGGTAACATATTACAATATTCTCAATAAAATGATAGTTCTTCCTTCCTTTCTTATTCTTCCTATTCGAGAAATGTCATTTAGTTTCTTCCTAGTAACCTATTCCACTAGATTCATAATCATACTTAGATTTTTAATCTATGATCGAATTTTTGTTTAGTAACGGATCATGCCGAAACAATTTCGATTTGATCATTCTTAAACGATTTTGATCACGACTAGAATATTTTGATTATTTTTCGATCGTACCAATTCGCATTTTTCCTAGACTTGATTTGCTGACCAATTTGACCATCAACCGTATTTTTTCTTAATTATATTCATAAATCGTGCCTAATCATATTCTTTGAAATTTTGAGGATAAAATTTTTCTAAGGTGGGTAGATCTGTAAGCCTACTTTTCGAATTTTTTTAAAATTTTATTTATTCTATTTAGTTTTAAATATTTTTAGTTAGAAAATATTTTTACTTAAATTCGTATAAATATATATTTTGGATGGCAAAGAAATTAGTCAAATCGTTTTTAAAATAATTTTGGTATTGATAGAAATATATTTCTAAAATTATTTGATTTAGTAATATCGTTTATTTTAGGATTTGAATTCAAAATTCATTTTTAAAATATTATTAACTTATTAGATATTATTGGATTTATATGTGGTTAATTCTAAATTTTGATTGGATTTAGTCTTAATTTATTGCTAATTTATTGCTATATTATTTTAGATGAGATTTGTATTTATGAAAATATACATTTAGGAATATTTGAATTATTCTTATCAATATTTTTATATTTGATTTTATGAAATCTATTTTAAAGATTATTTAAAATATGAGATATTATTTTAAAGTAATATTATTGTGATTGGTATTGCTAATCTTTCATTATTTAGGAAATCTCTCATCTCCTATATAAAGGGAAGCCTCCCCTTTGCTTTTTTTTTCACAAACCCAATTATTATTATGATCAATTATTGATTGAGATTTGATCCATATAGTTTGAGATTGATTTGATTTAATTTAATGGAAAGATTTATGTCACGACCCGCACCCGAAGTAAGGGCATGAGTGCGTGACAGCGTCCCAGCCTACGCCGCAGAAACGACGTATAACGCTGTCTAGGTCTACTATCTAACAACAATTATAATATCAAAACCTGTCGAGAACGGTCAACTCCGAATGGAGGACAAGCAATGACAATATAATATACTCAATCACAAACTCTAAGAAATATAGATGATATCGAAAGATAAAGACAACAAGATATGAAATATCATCATGAAAATCCAACACAGAAATAATACAAGTCTAGAGTCAACAATCTCTAATACAAATACTAAAATAATAACAAGCCAAAATGTAATCTGGAGACAAAGTCCAGTATTAAACTAAACCAGCTAAACTATACTAAGCCTCATCAGCTGGAGCTAACCCCTGCTGTACTAGGGTCTCCAAGTCTATACCAACCACGTCATGAGGAACGTAGTAGGTAGGACACTCGTCCTCGCCATAATCTGTAAAATTTTGTCAACTGTAATGCCCCAGTCCCAAAATACGTAGGACTAAAACGTAATCATGCCAGCTGTATACATACGAAGTATATGGACCCTCGAATATATACATAAGCTGTAAAATGCAGTAACCAAGGTACTAAATCTCATCCACAAAGATAAATATGATATAAAAGCAACTTTGAATTTGTCATGTATACAATCGTTGGGCGGAAACAAATCCACTACCAAAAAGTGAGGGAAAATATATGAAAAAAAATGAGTTTGGCGAGCGAAGCCAAGACGATCGAGCACAATCATCCTCGAAGAAATAGTGACAACCATGGCCACGGCTAGAACACCTGCAAAAGACAATAACACACACACACCTGGCGAGATAACCAGGTCCTCAGAGGGACGTAACAAGATACAATAAACATGCCATATAAATACTGAATATAAAATACGCCACAATCAAGGAAAGTGACAAGACACAAATAAGGTAAACTAACCGAACTAAAGTGAACATGCAGTTGAGAAACAATCCTTCGACGCATGAGCCCTGGCTATAAATGAGATCTGGTATAGTCCCCACTTGGGCACCAGTGACCTAAGAGCATGACGTTCAAAAACGACAATGGCCAACCTGAGAGGCTCAACATACCCGTATCTCCAGCGGAGCTTCCGGGTTACAAAGGAAGTGCAATCGAAGCCCATACGTCAGGTATTGTCCTCCCCACCCAAATGTCTCTACCAAGTCGTATCCATGACCATGTTTCTCTACTAACTGCTAAGTCTCCTAACATGCCTCTATTAGCAGTTAGTCCTAACGCATGCACATGGGGGATCATCCCACACGCAAGAACCTCTACATGCTACTCATCTCACACATCCTCGTGGTACAACTGTGTCAAGGGGTATGCAATACACTACAACGGTAGTCCCTTAATTCTAGGTCCACATGCTATCAAATGATAAATAACAAAGTAATCTAATATCACTGAGCAGGCAGTAAATCAAGAACTAGAAATAAATGAACAGTGATATGTAATAAAATGCAAACTAAAATAAACAGTATAATGGCAAGGTATCTTGCCTGTTGTTACGCCTGGTGTTACGTCTGGTGTAGTGCGAGGATCCAACAAGTTTTGATGTGTCCAATAGCCATGGTCAACAGGTAAAGGTCTAAAGTTGCGAGTAAAAAGTAGGGATTAGTCATGATTAAGCACGATCAATTTTGATAGTCAACGGGAGTTCAGGAAAAAAAATACTCATACTCGTAGAAAATATTTGAAACTAATTTTTATTAGCCTAAAAATACTTTGGTAAATATTAGGGTACACTAGAGGATCATCATATAAATTTGGTAAGTAAAATATATATATAATTTTATGTTAAATACTTAAAAAGAATACAGAAATCTTTTTAGGCCATAAATACTCTAAGTTTGTAAGAATAGATTTGATAGAGACTATATTTGAACAAATATTTTTACAAAGGTACGAAATATCTAGATAACTATATATACATTCTTTCCTTAAAATCTAGTCTTTTGTTAAAATTTATGGAAAAAAATTTCAACAGTATATCATAGCCCATAATATTTTGTCATCAAAAATCATCTATTATGTTAATAAATAATTAGTATAAATAAAAGGATACTAATATTACAACAATATAAAGATATTAATATTTAGTTTTAAGATTTTATTTCAAATAACTGTTAAATAAAAATAATAAAAAAATTAAAATATATAGTAGTAACTCTAATTAGTACTACCACCTACTAATAATAATAATAATAAAATGTTGATAATATATAATAATGTATAAAATAATATCCACCAAAAATGAGATAGGAAAAAGTCTAACCAAACTACACAGCAGCAATAAAGTCAAGGGCAGTGCTCCCTTCTTTGTGAAGGAATTTAAGAGTGAGAAAGAAGCAAAAGGAAGAAGAGGAGGATATCTTACCGGAGTTCGGGTGGAACTGCTAGGCACGACGGTGCTTGGCGCTCGGCTAGAGACTCGCGGATCCGGGGGTAGCTGAAGACCAGTACGAAATCGGAGAAGGGCTGGGACGCTGAGCATTGGAGAGGGACTTGACGCCTACCGGCGCTACCGATGCTCGAGACCGGCTCGCCGGAGATGCTGCGGTGTCGACAAGGCGGGGAAGAGCCGGCGTGCAGTTGACGAGAAGGCAATTACTGACAGCCTATCAGATGGTCCAAGGTTTTGAATCACAAATCCCATAGCTCGCTTCAGAAGAGCAAGCTTGGTACCGGCCATGCTGCCACTGATATCAAGAACTGTGACCAGATCGACAGGCGCACGAGAAGTTTGTGAGGCTGACAAATTGTTAGATTGGAAACCTCTACCAGGAACAGTTCACGAAGACCACGAAGGGTCGGACGGGCCATATAGTCAAAGCTTGGAACAATGAGGGGTCGGACGGGCTCGATATATACCGCGGTGTTGTGCTTGCCGAAAGCACTGGAGGGTCAGCGCTCGACACAGCTCCGTACGTGCGTGGGATGAGCATGGCTTGGCCTTGGCCTTGGCCTCGGCCCCGGGAGTCCTCTGGTTATACCATGAAAATAATATATGGTGATGTTTCTCTTTGTGTATGCATGGGAGATGAGAACCTCTTTGTGTATGCATGGGAGATGAGAAACTTTGGTGATGGGTTGTATGGCTTGGACACGCAGGAGAGCTTTTGTGGCGAGAGAGAATTAAGGAATATTTAGTTTATTCCATAGGGAAGTTATCTGGGAAGAATGGCTCTTTAGTTTATATATAGGTGAAGAGGTGGTGCGATTACTGGTAGTTTAAACCCGACTAGATAATTCCATATATATTTTTAGTTTAGTTTAGAACGATTCAAAAATCATTTTAATCAAATCAAATTCAAAGTAAATTTAGATAGATTCAATCTTTTATTTAAACTATTCAAAATCAAAAATCGGTAACCACAAATAAGTTATCTTTAAATCAGAATTTCAATTTATCTTTAAATAATAAATAATATCCATAAATAAATAATTTCGTGATTCATAATAAATATTTAATTATTTGAGGTACACTTTGCAATGAATAAAAATTATTGTGATAAGTTTTTGAAATTCAAAATATATGCGAAAGTAGATAAAGTAAAATAGCCCTCTTTATAATAAAAGAGAATAAAATAACGTTTTGGAAATTCCTTAATGTAATGCCTTGTGCAACTTTTAGCAATAAAATAAATAAATAAAAATATTTTATCGCCTATTATTTGAAAGCTATATTTCTATATGATGATAATATTTTCTAAAAATATGTGCCTCACACATATTCGCACTCGACAAGCAATACGAAAAATGCAATTTCGCACGCGTCGTACAATACGAAGCACAAATTAGACTCCATTAAAAACAAAAAATGTAAAATCACAGTAGAAATTTAGGGGATTTACATCCTACCCAACTTAAAAGAATTTCGTCCTCGAAATTTAGGAGAAATTAGGGTAGGTAGGGCGAAGGGGACGGAAAGAGTTTATTCGAATAAATTTACGAGATCTTCTTGGGACGAGAATGCAAACAAAATATTCGACGAGGAGGCGAGCGACACTTCAATGGCAATATGTCATTTGATCGACTAGAAAAAAATTCGATGGTTTCAGTTTAGATTATGATCATGTATATGACAACCAATCAATAGCTAAGCTCGATCAATCCTAACATTAACCTTAAAAAGGGGAAACCTCATAAGCAGGTAATAAACTCCTTAATCCTTTGATATCATCAATATTCATATAATCTCTCTTATCATAAATCGTTCCTTCCAGAAATTACTTTCGTACCACGTTCCCTAAAAATTTAACAAAAACCAATATGATTATAAATGTACTCTAACTTCCTCTATCTCGTCATAGAATTTCAAATAGTCTCAAATTTTGAATTTCATAATCTCCATTATACTAGCTCACTTATATATATCTTCCCAAGTTATGATTCCCTCTAAAATTAAAATTTCAAAATCTTCAACAAATTTGGCCCAAGTACAGGTTAAAATTCTTTTTACTACAAATTTGTATATATATTTTTTTGTCAATGTACAATGCATCCATAGGTACCAAAATAAAAGTTCGTCTTCAATGTTCGATAAATCTCGAAAACTAGCAGTATACCTTCATAACTCAATTTTCTATCATCATAATAAAAAAATTCCTAAAATATTCATTAGTCTCTCTCGAAAATTTGAATTCAACAATCTCCTCTTTTTGATGGTAGAAGTGAAACTCATCTTAACTTTATATTCATAATCATCTTAGTACTTAATAAAAAAATGTAAAGGTTTCTTTCTTCAACAATTGGTTATCCTTGAAAACTAATATCATCATAACACTATATGTTATCGAAGGCAACGTCCATATTGTCTTTATCAGAAATTTGCATCCATAAATTTTATATATAAACTTGGTTCCACCAACACCTTAGAAGATTCTTCACTCGATATTTAGTTACCTCAAAAAAAATTTGAAATTCGAGAAGTCTACTTACCCTTGAGTGTTTTATCAAAACACAATATAACATTCCTTACTTCATCTATTTGAAATTATTGCACATTTTCACTTATGTCCAATCTATACCTCGTAATCTCGTAATTATCTTAACCAACTACATTATTTATCCATGTTGTGGGATTCTCCAATCTAACCTCTACTAACCCAAGATTGTCATGATCAAATTTCATTTTGCATAAGGGAATCATACAAGGAACAATGTTGCATAAACTATGGAGGAATCATAGTGAAATATAAGTAAAGCAGTTTAATTGGAAGGGAGAAGAGTAAGGGTTGCAATATTGAAAAGCGAAAAGATGTTATGTGTCTAAGTGAATCGAGATAAGACATGAAAATAAAATGATAAGGGTTAAGCAGTCAAGATAGAACGCAAGGTTAAGCATTTAAGGGATTTAGTAGGTGTCAATCATATATTGGTCGAAAAATTGAGTCGCGGTTGAGTCCATATATGTAGTCAAAAGTATATCGGTACCATGGTAAGGGTTGTAGTTTAGTCTTTATGATCCGAAAGTCGTATCATAAAATAAAGTACAAGGGAACGTATTTTAGTGGGACATGATATACCTACATGAAGGTGAGCTCGTCTAGGTCTTGCATGTGAAATTTGTTGGAAGGAATAGTCTAGTGTTGTGCTCCAAATATCAAAGTCACGATAGGGAACACCAAATGATCAAAAATAGAAAGTGGGTTTTCATAAGATACTAATTAATGCACAAAATAAAAGGTTAAAGCACGAAGTTAAGATAAGTTAAAGACACTATTTCTAGAAAATGGTCTCATAGATAAGGGTATGGTCAAGGGAATGATCCTAATCATTTCTAAGTTCAAAACAATTAGATGGTCATAAATAATGATCTAGATTTGAGGAAAGGTCGAGTAAGTCAAAGATATGTGCATCGGTTGGTCGATGACTAACTATACTTGTGTATATGCAATATCATAGTCATAGGTGGCATGGCAATCTAATATGGAATACTTCTATCTCACTAGGGTGACCTTACTTGCTTCTTGGTCTTTTACCAATATATGATCTAATCTAAAATTTCAAGTTCCATGAAAGTTTCTCAATAAAGTTTCCAAGATACTCTACCAAAATTTTAATTATCTTAGACTGTAAACTTCAATCATAATATAAAATCTCTAGTCAATTTCGAAACAACCCTTGTATATCGCAACTTGAATAATAAATTCATCATTTTTTTTCCAAACCTTAAACTCATCATTTAATGAGTTTATCAACCGAATTTCATACTATAAAATGGAACATTTAAATAACTCCCGAATTTAATCATATCCTTCAAATGTGTATATCTAGCTTCCAATAAGTCACAACTACTCTTCAAAAGTAATTCTCCTTTTTTTTCACCAAAATTTAAATATCCATAATCAAGACTCGAAATCTAAATAACTTTATATATCATAGATCATATGAGCAAATTTTAAATATTTAAATTTTCCTTTAAAGTCGATTTCATATCTTCCAAAAATATTTCAAACAAATTTTTTACCATTATCTCTTCAAGCTAAAAAATTAAATACTTATAATTCGTAATCGTAGAATCAATTTAAAACCTCAAACTCTCTAATAAACCGTAAATCATAAACCCTTCATATTCTCTAGTCGTTTACAAAATCATAACTTATCAAATTTAAACACTTTAATAAATTCGAGATAAACTTTATCATATTACAATCAAAATTTGAACTTAACCGTAAATCATGTGTCACAATTTAAAGATGTTTCTCAAATCGGTTTCATATCCCCATAAATCATAAACTACTTTGCAATTTCTAAAAATCATAAATCATAAATTTGTTTTCTGTCCTCTTGTGTATACCACCTTGTAATGGCAATAAAATTCCAACTATCCATTGAAAGTGGTAATACCCAACTTGGATTTAACTAATCCTATTTCTAGGAAAATGAATGCCTTAATAACTCAAATAAAACCCCAATGCATACTAATTGTCAATGTACTCCATCTAGCCATGTGTTTAACCTATGGGCATATACTAGTGTAGTCATCTTACTAAACACGAAACTAATAATTTACGGTGGAAGGAGTCAAGCAAGATGCAATTCAAGGAGGTCGAACGAGAGTTCAGAATTTGAAGTCAAGAAAGGATGTCAAGTAGGTGGATGAGATTCTAAACTCTAATCCTATATTGTAGGTCCGTTTGGTTCAATCATGTAACCGAAATGGCAACTAGACCTGCATGGGCCACCACAAAAATATGTAACGCCCCAGTCCCAAAATACGTAGGACTAAAACGTAATCATGCCAGCTGTATACATACGAAGTATATGGACCCTCGAATATATACATAAGCTGTAAAATACAGTAACCAAGGTACTAAATCTCATCCACAAAGATAAATATGATATAAAAGCAACTTTGAATTTGTCATGTATACAATCGTTTGGCGGAGACAAATCCACTACCAACAAGTGAGGGAAAATATATGAAAAATAAAATGAGTTTGGCGAGCGAAGCGAAGACGATCAAGCGCAATCATCCTCGAAGAAATAGTGACAACCATGGCCACGGCTAGAACACCTGCAAAAGACAATAACACACACACCTGGCGAGATAACCAGGTCCTTAGAGGGACGTAACAAGATACAATAAACATGCCATATAAATAATAAATATAAAATACGCCACAATCAAGGAAAGTGACAAGACACAAATAAGGTAAACTAACCGAACTAAAGTGAACATGCAGTTGAGAAATAATCCTTCGACGCATGAGCCCTGGCTATAAATGGGATCTGGTATAGTCCCCACTTGGGAACCAGTGACCTAAGAGCATGACGTTCAAAAACGACAGTGGCCAACCTGAGAGGCTCAACATATACGTATCTCCAGCGGAGCTTCCGGGTTACAAGGGAAGTGCAATCGAAGCCCATACGTCAGGTATTGTCCTCTCACCCAAATGTCTCTACCAAGTCGCATCCACGACCATGTTTCTCTACTAACTGCTAACTCTCCTAACATGCCTCTATTAGCAGTTAGTCCTAACGAATGCACATGGGGGATCAGCCCACACGCAAGAACCTCTACATGCTACTCATCTCACACATCCTCGTGGTACAACTATGTCAAGGGGTATGCAATACACTACAACAGTAGTCCCTTAACTCTAGGTCCACATGCTATCAAAGGATAAATAACAAAGTAATCTAATATCACTGAGCATGCAGTAAATCAAGAACTAGAAATAAATGAACATTGATATGTAATAAAATGCAAACTAAAATAAACAGTATAATGGCAAGGTATCTTGCCTGTTGTTACGCCTGGTGTTACGTCTGGTGTGGTACGAGGATCCAACAAGTTTTGATGTGTCCAATAGCCATGGTCAACAGATAAAGGTCTAAAGTTGCGAGTAAAAAGTAGGGATTAGTCACGATTAAGCACGATCAATTTTGATAGTCAACGGGAGTTCAGGAAAAAAATACTCATACTCGTAGAAAATATTAGAAACTAATTTTTATTAGCCTAAAAATACTTTGGTAAATATTAGGGTACACTAGGGGATCATCATATAAATTTGGTAAGTAAAATATATATATAATTTTATGTTAAATACTTAAAAAGAATACAGAAATCTTTTTAGGCCATAAATACTCTAAGTTTGTAAGAATAGATTTGATAGAGACTATATTTGAACAAATATTTTTACAAAGGTACGAAATATCTAGATAACTATATATACATTCTTTCCTTAAAATCTAGTCTTTTGTTAAAATTTATGGAAAAAAAATTTCAACAGTATATCATAGCCCATAATATTTTGTCATCAAAAATCATCTATTATGTTAATAAATAATTAGTATAAATAAAAGGATACTAATATTACAACAATATAAAGATATCAACATTTAGTTTTAAGATTTTATTTCAAATAACTGTTAAATAAAAATAATAAAAAAAATTAAAATATATAGTAGTAACTCTAATTAGTACTACCACTTACTAATAATAATAATAATAATAATAATAAAATGTTGATAATATATAATAATGTATAAAATAATATCCACCAAAAATGAGATAGGAAAAAGTCTAACCAAACTACACAGCAGCAATAAAGTCAAGGGCAGTGCTCCCTTCTTTTTGAAGGAATTTAAGAGTGAGAAAGAAGCAAAAGGAAGAAGAGGAGGATATCTCACCGGAGTTCGGGTGGAACTGCTAGGCACGACGGTGCTTGGCGCTCGGCTAGAGACTCGCGGATCCGGGGGTAGCTGAAGACCAGTACGAAATCGGAGAAGGGCTGGGACGCTGAGCATTGAAGAGGGACTTGACGCCTACCGGCGCTGCCGATGCTCGAGACCAGCTCGCCGGAGATGCTGCGGGGTCGACAAGGCGGGGAAGAGCCGGCGTGCAGTTGACGAGAAGGCAATTACTGACAGCCTATCAGATGGTCCAAGGTTTTGAATCACAAATCCCATAGCTCGCTTCAGAAGAGCAAGCTTGGTACCGGCCATGCTGCCACTGATATCAAGAACTGTGACCAGATCGACAGGCGCACGAGAAGTTTGTGAGGCTGACAAATTGTTAGATTGGAAACCTCTACCAGGAACAGTTCACGAAGACCACGAAGGGTCGGACGGGCCATATAGTCAAAGCTTGGAACAATGAGGGGTCGGACGGGCTCGATATATACCGCGGTGTTATGCTTGACGAAAGCACTGGAGGGTCAGCACTCGGTACAGCTCCGTACGTGCGTGGGATGAGCATGGCTTGGCCTTGGCCTTGGCCTCGGCCCCGGGAATCCTCTGGTTATACCATGAAAATAATACATGGTGATGTTTCTCTTTGTGTATGCATGGGAGATAAGAACCTCTTTGTATATGCATGGGAGATGAGAACCTTTGGTGATGGGTTGTATGGCTTGGACACGCAGGAGAGATTTTGTGGCGAGAGAGAATTAAGGAATATTTAGTTTATTCCATAGGGAAGTTATCAGGGAAGAATGGCTCTTTAGTTTATATATAGGTGGAGAGGTGGTACGATTACTGGTAGTTTAAACCCGACTAGATAATTCCATATATATTTTTAGTTTAGTTTAGAACGATTCAAAAATCATTTTAATCAAATCAAATTCAAAGTAAATTTAGATAGATTCAATCTTTTATTTAAACTATTCAAAATCAAAAATCGGTAACCATAAATAAGTTATCTTTAAATCAGAATTTCAATTTATCTTTAAATAATAAATAATATCCATAAATAAATAATTTCGTGATTCATAATAAATATTTAATTATTTGAGGTACACTTTGCAATGAATAAAAATTATTGTGATAAGTTTTTGAAATCCAAAATATATGCGAAATTAGATAAAGTAAAATAGCCCTCTTTATAATAAAAGAGAATAAAATAACGTTTTGGAAATTCCTTAATGCAATGCCTTGTGCAACTTTTAGCAATAAAATAAATAAATAAAAATATTTTATCGCCTATTATTTGAAAGCTATATTTCTATATGATGATAATGTTTTCTAAAAATATGTGCCTCACACATATTCGCACTCGACAAGCAATACGAAAAATACAATTTCGCACGCGCCGTACAATACGAAGCACAAATTAGACTCCATTAAAAACAAAAAATGTAAAATCATAGTAGAAATTTAGGGGGTT
Source organism: Iris pallida (assembly GCA_029216955.1). Taxonomy (NCBI): domain Eukaryota; kingdom Viridiplantae; phylum Streptophyta; class Magnoliopsida; order Asparagales; family Iridaceae; genus Iris; species Iris pallida. The sequence goes on along the minus strand of JANAVB010009084.1, from coordinate 3,991 downwards.
TACTGTCAACATATCCAATCAGGATGGAACGAGCATTAATCTCAAATAACAGTTCTAGTTAGACGATATTGAAATGTGGCAGTAAATAGAGGAAATATACAAGGTAAAATAATATGTACATGAATCATGGTAAGGCATATCAAGACTGTAACTAAATGTAAGAACAAGAAAATAGTATATATCATGTACAAAAAATCTGGAACTATATCTATGTGAGTTTAGTATTAGTTTCAATATGTGATCGGCTTGGTTGCACAGGAGAAAAAGGGCCTGGCTAGTCATACGTGAAGTGTATGGCTAACTCTCAGGGAACAAGAATCACAGGAGGAAAAATGATCACATATCTAAGCTAAGTACCCCCATCCCCGACCAGTAAAGTGGATCCAGTAATGACATGTCATGGCACATGATTCTCCGAGGAGGTAGCGAGCCTTCGCAGGAATCATGTCTATACAATACACAGGAAAAACTTGCACAGGGTATACCAAGGAATACAAGGAATAACATCTCATGACGGGATCCAGACAAATACCAATCTGTGTGAACAATATGACAAGAGAACAAGGATATCTACTCTAAATACAAGAAACATAGACGATATCATAAAACAGAAATACTATCAGAGATTGTACTCGCCTGAGATCCGATGAAAATATGTCAACTGTGTAATCTGGCTCAGAGTGAAATCACAAACCTAAAGATGATATATCATGAGTTAATTCGGGTTTAATAGTGTATGGCATAATTTTTAGTATATGTTATGAAATCTAGGTCGAACTCAGTCATACTAAGTCACACCAAGCCAAACTAAGTCACACTAGGTCAATCTAAGTCAAACAAGGTCAAACTAAGTCAATCTAAGTCAAACAAGGTCAAACTAAGTCAATTTAAGTCAAACAAGGTCAAACATTGTCACGACCCGCACCCTGTTTAGGGGTACGAGCACGTGGGTACGTCCAGCCTACGCCGCAGTATCGGCGGTAGAACGCTGTAAAAAGGTCATCTAGAATATATAGAATCTAAGACACAAAATATAACCTGTCATCTCCGTACGGAGGAATATAACCACAACTCAATCACATAATTCTAAGAAAGATAAACACGATGATAAAGATAAAGATAAAGATGAGATAAATAGTCTGAAATAGTACCGAACCACAATCACAAGTTCAGAGACCAAGACATAAAATAATATCCCAAAATAAATACTACAAGTCTCAAAGTATCAAACTGGAATGTAATCAAGACAAAATCTAGGTGAACTAGGTCACTACTGGCGGTACGTCCTCTACGAACATGGGTCCACAGGCTGGTCCTGGTCGTAGGCTCCATCTATGCCAAATTCGTAGTAGGTCGGGCAATCTGCATCTAAATCCTCTGAAAAACAACGGGGGTTATCCGGTCAGGATATGAGCAAGTACAAATGCCAATAGTAGTTCCATGTGAATTGACAAATACTATAAGAGACAATCATAATAAAATACAAGATGGAATATCAAGACTGAAAGTAAACGGTACAAGAGAACTGTAAATCATGTCATGTGTGAGATATGTACGATAAAACTGGAATATAAACAATGGAAAGTAATATGAAGTATGATGTAAACATAAAAATAAAGTGCCATGAGATATTAGAGCGTTATGTGATCGGCTTGGGTCAAGATCAGGCTGTTCCATTTGACAGGCTATGCACAAGTAGTATAATAATATAGGGATCAGGCCGGCCAAAATGAAAAGCTATGCACAAGTAGTATAAGGTCAGACTACACCCTACGTGAGGTGAGGGTGGAGCTATACGCAAGTAATAAACAAGTAAGTGTAATGATCACATAACCTCTAATAACTCCCCCATCCCCGAGTAGTATAATGAATCCAGACATGAGAGGTCATGACACAGGATTCGAAGAGCAGGGGGCCAGCCCACTCCCAAATCGGTGTCTATACAAGTACAAGAAACAATATCGAACAATGTACTCATATACCAGGTAAACCAGGAATGACATCTCATGACGAGATTCAATATATACTAGTCCGTGTATCCTCGTGTCGAGAATCAAGTATAACACTACAACTGAATCGGATATAGTAGATATCAAGACAATGAAAACTATCAGAGAATGTACTCGTATGTCGTCCTGAGCTGAGAAAATCGAAACTACCACCCACTCAAAGAGCCACGAACAGTCAACTCGTACAACTGTCTCCTAATGCTGAAATAGACATTACCAACGTTCTCAGAATGGTCAAATTAGCTAGAAATGCCTACCCATAAGTCCAATTCAGGACACAGGGGCAAAACGATAATTTCGGGTCAAAATCTGTCCGCCGTTGGACCCACTTTGCATCAAAAAATATGCCAGAATCTACGGTCTCTAAAGTCATCAAACTATATGTCTACAGGTCCAATTTGACGAGACGAACCCAACGGTATGTCCAATTTTGGATTCCGGTGGGCTGTGCACAAAATTACCTGTTGAGTGGGATTGTGGGCCCGCCAAAATGGCATCCCGATCAACGATCTCAGAATCGGACCAAACTTGGCATATAGGACCAGAAAAATATTTTGAGTCCAATGGCGTAAGTTTCATCACGATTTGATGAGTGTGCACAAAGTAATTGACAAATATGCAAAAGGCCGATACGGTAAATTTTTGACGGATACGCATCAAATTTGTCGCGCACACGCGACCAATTTGAATTCCGTCAAAGTCCACACGACCACGAAGTCGATACGCAACTTTCAATGCTTTCGGTTTGTGACCACGTCGCCCAGATTGACGGGACGGACGACGTATCGGGACAATTTTACTAAAAATCTACTTTTGAAAATCAGTTTTTTCTCCAACTTCACAAATCAATAACTTTCTGTACAGTGCATGAAATTCAGTTCTATAAAAAAGGTTTTAAAGCCCTATAGGTTGTCTCCAAGTCACTTCAGACCGATTTTGAAAAATCACAACACGCTGGTCGTAAATTGGCCACAAAGTTGAGATTTCGGGACAGTTTCTAAACCCAGAAAATCGAGTTTTTTCTCGATTTTGGAACCCATTTTTCGTCGCACATTGTGCGAATCGGCACGAACTATTTGAAGAAAATTAAAGGGGCATATGTTAGGATCATACCGGAAGAAACGGCTCGAAGATTGATCGAGCGTGCGCGGTGAAACGTCGCTCCGAAGTTGGCTCTTCGCTGACAGTTTCTGCACGCGAGTGGGATGCTCGTTGCACTTTTTCGGCGATGGACCGCCACGGACTGGTCGCCGACGATGTCAGGGTGCACGTTGGATTGGGGGGTGACGGCTAGGTTTGGGTTTTGTGAAAATCTCTCTCTCTCTCTCTCTATATATATTTGTGAAAATCTCTCTCTCCTCTCTCTCTATATATATATATATATATATATATATATATATATATATATATATATATATAATATATATATATATATACCAAAGCCGCTCGGGTTCAATCAACAAAAGGGGGGGTTGCTCGGTTTAGTAGTAGCTGCTGCTTTGCTTTCTAACGTGGGGGTGGAGGCGCATGCTTGGGTTGTTTGTTTTTTTCTTTCTTTTCTTCTTTCTTTCTTTTTAAGCTAAAGCTAATATATATATAGATATAATATATATATATATATATATATATATATATATACACACACACACACACACACCACACACACACTTAATGCATACATACATACATACATACATACATACATACATACATACATACATACATACATACATACATACGTACGTACATACATACATACATACAAATATATATACATATATACATATCTATATATATTTACACGTATACGTATATATTTATTTATATATAATATTTATCCATATATATATAATATATATATATATATATATATATATATATATTATATATATATAATATATATATATATATATTCCAATAAATAAATATTACCCAATATATATATATATATATATATTATATATATATATATATTATTAATC
>JANAVB010009083.1:0-17414 GCA_029216955.1 Iris pallida | reverse complement strand
GATTGGGGGGATTGGCAAGTATAAAATACGAGAATGATTGAGTAGGAAAAATTAAATCGAACAAAAAAGCTAAGGTGTATGAACGGATGACTCGATCGAGGAAATCGATATGAATCGTATACGAAAAGTTAGCACGATTAGATGATAGCGTGCATAGAAATGATTTAAATATTTGAGAATGACTCTAAGGATTGGGATGTTGTTCGATGATTTGAATTAGCATAAAATGTTGCGACTTGAAAAAAATGTTGCTTGATGACTTAAGAGATGGATGAACATACCTGATCATGGGTCTAAACGGAAGATCATGTGACTAGTTCGGGGATTAATGATCGAATTTTTGATCTTAAATATCGAAAAGATTGTGGTATATCCAATTCGAATGATAGCATCAGTTGCACGACTCAAAATTCAATGTAAAGGAAGATCGTCAGATTATGCATATCATCGATGGTATTGAGGCGTATCAAAGATCAATATGCGATAACTCGGGGGTAGTCTGATTCGAGGAATGACGATCGTGTAAAATGTTGTTTCGATGGATGCTATGTTTGGGGATTTTGACTGAAAGGAATGTTTGGGTGAAAAGAAAGTATCTTGATTGCTTCGATGATAGCCACAATATCGACGTTCTTGTCTTACGCGAGTGTAACTCCAACCTCGCACATGTGTCACGTCGGACTTGGGGTGATCATTCTGCGAGCGCTGATATGGTGATTCATGTCGCGGGAATGATCGAACTCGGGAGATCAGGGCATGACAATTTAGATTGCTTCGACGTGTGGTTTGATGTGAAGGTGAATTCGAGATTGGTCGGACTTGTGATTGACGATTGAGTAAACTTGAGGATTGAGTAGATCCAATCGACGTATCAAGAATGAATTAGTCTAGACTCAAAGCAAGAGTTACGCCTCGATGAGGATAATTATCCTGGGGAGCGTTAGCATGGTGATTTCATACCCACCGTAGATAATCAGAATGGCCTGAGATTAGGGTGTGACATATTGTTAAGCTAGACAGTCTTGTGATCAATTACGTGAATTATGATAAACGACTTAGGGAATATGGAATGATGATTCTGGTTTAGTGACAAATTGTGTTGTAGCATGCTTGACTTGGGAAGGATGGATAGGTGGATTATATCGAATGTGGTCGAAGAGATAGACTACGTAAATTGCTTGTTGGTCAAACGATATTGATATGTCGAGAAATTGGTTGAGTGAACTTATGATATGATGGCTTTGCTGAATGACTCGGACCCCTTGGACTAAGTGTTGCGAGTGCGAATAAGAGAAATCTATGCTCGAAGTTAGAAATCGGAGTGATGCGAACTTGGGTAGAAAATCCCGTATTATCAACTTTGGTTTGACCTTAGGTTTGGGGTCAGTGTTGATATTATTTTTGGGAACTATGATTCCAATACTGACGGTTGACTATAGCCTGGAAGGATAGCCTAGCGGTTAGACAGACATCCTGGTGTGGAGAGATAGGAATTATGGAGACACCACTCATGAGTTTGACTGAAATGCATATATTTCAGGGATGCTTGAATATATGCATGATCCAACTCGAGTGGTGATGGCGGATTCTCTATCATAAGACTTGGCCGAAATGTACGTATTTTGGGGACTCCTGGAATATGTGCATGAATCCAACTAAGTGATACGTTGAATTCAAGTAAGACGAGAGGAACGAAAAAGTATCGAAGATTTTGAAATCGTGTTTCGAAGAAATATTGATAGTAGTACGATCATTAGATTTGAGACAAACTCGAATGCTGATTGGTCGGGTGATTTGCCTAGAACTGAGTTGTCCGTGTGTGTGACGAGTATAAGTTACCCAAGTTGAGATATAGTTGGTCGTGTCGAAAGATAACCAAAGCACGAGTGTGGCTCAGATTAAACAAACGCATAGGAGGAATGTGTGCAAGAATCGTTGAATGTTGAATCAAGTTATAAGTTGATAAGTGTACTCAGTTAGTTTCAAAGACGAAACTTTTTCTGAGTGGTGTATAATGTAATGTCCCGTCATGCTCAGCTTAATCGGAGGAATCAAAATGCCAATGGCGTTCGAATTTAGCCATGCAACGGCCGCTCGAAAACCCGCTCGGTCGAGGCGACTCCTCGCTCAGGTGGGTGGCTTCGGTAAACTTGCCTCAGCTTGGCCTTCACACTAATAAAACGAAAGTCTTTAATTGCAAGTAGGCTTGATAATAAAAGAGACGAATCCACATAGCTAAGGGAATAATCCCAAGTCTGGTTGGATTGAGTTCGAATATGGAAAGGTTCCACGGTCGGCTTAGAAGTATTGCACGACGTGCTTTCAAATGATACTCGGTCCTTCGTCCCGTGGCTTGGGAGAAGGAAAGTTGGTCTAAGTTGCCACAAAGTTATGAACTTATCCTAAGTCATAGATGTCGCACGTATAGATGCTTGATAAAGCAAGCACGGTCCCATCGTCCAAGGCTTGGCATAGCCTTTGCTTGTCACACGGGTTAAGTTGTAATGCACGACTTGTGGCATAAGTCTAGGCATCCAAAGAACTTGGTTTTTCAAGTCAAACACGTGCACGGTACGTTCCCACGGTACAAGGCTTGACATAGCTTTTACTCGTCAAGTTGTTGCACGATTAAGTTATACAAAGTTATGCTGGACTATCGAAGTCATAGCAAGCATTGTCCTATGTTTTCTACGGTTATCAAAGTCACATAGTCTCACGATCTCAAGGCTCGTCATATAAAGTATGACTTGGGCGATAATATCACATAAAACACAAGTCAGCCTAAGGCACAAGCCACGGTCGGTTCAAGGATAAGTATGCTACGGTCTATGAGACACTAAGGAACACGTTTGTTCAGGTCTATCTGGAAGGCTATGCAATAGTCGTTTCCTGTGTTTCAAAGAATGTAAAGTACACGCGACCGTTGGTCGTCGAGACCGGTTTTATGGCTTGGGAGTCTCGTATTAAGAATGGAAAGTATGGACTTGGATAAAAAAGTTTAAAGAAGAGAAAGCAAGTTGTATTATCTTTAGGCCTTGCATTTACGTCGAGTCTAGAAGTCGTCGTAGGTGCGTGGTCATGGACAACTTGTCGAAAAGGTGTAGTCTTCCTCGACATGATCGTCGGAGCCACGGGATCATGTCATTCTCGGGGGAAGTGAGTTGGCTAAAGTAGGATGCGAGATGAACAACATAGGAGATTCGGGGCTTCCACGGGCTAGCTACCCATTGGATGATCGCCATCTATCCTCAGCCAAGTCCAAGATTGCTTGATATTGCTAGTGACCTTTTATATAGATGAGTCAATATGCTTAACGAAAATCAGTATGCACGGTGTCGGTCGAATCAAAGATAGCATAAGCACGACACGAATTGAGTTAAGAAGGTGTACACGGTTGCAACACCATTATGGAGTCTAAGATTTGGCTATAGCAAGGGCACGTTCTTCGGCCCGAATATGGCGTCGTGTTTTAGTCGTTAACACAAGTTCCAAAAGTCGGGATTGAGTCGTCTAGAGCTAAGTCAGGAAGGGACGTAAGGGAAAGTTGGTTAACTCGAGTTAAAATGTGAGGCATGGCCTCGATGTTAGAAGCATAGACCAAGTCGATGACATGAAACATGTTACAGCCCAACGTATGGCACGAAGGACAAGCACGAGATGGTACATTCATGTTGCAAGCACGAGAATGTTCTAGAGGCACAATGATAAGCAAGTTATCAGTACAATGGCATGGTGACGGTCTAGAGACACAAATAGGCTAAGAGTCTCTATCCTAAATCGATCCTAAGGCAAGAATAGAAAGACAGTCATAAGGGATTATGTTGCATAAAGTAAATGGACGTGTTAGTTTTGTATGGGTGGGCGAGGTGCTCACTCCACCAGTACAGTTGAGTACTGACACCCACACAGTTTCCATGTGCAGGCACAGGTAGAAGCTCGTTGGCGTAGAGCTCGCTTTGATGCATCGAGATATGGAGTTCCTTGGCGTTTCAAGGCGTGCGACCGCTTGGAGTCAGAACTTATACGGGACATAATGTATGGACATCGCCTATCTCAAGCATCCGTTAGCTCGTCAAATTGTATTGAGGGATGAGAGAGAGCTGAGTGACTTGAAATCAGAGCGTAAAGTGAGCTTGAGTGAATGTAATCTTGGCAACGCACCTTTGTAATCTTATGTTCATTATAAATAAAGACTCTGATTTTGTTTCAATGCTGGTGTTGCCTTTTATATTTCAATGTTTCTGCATGGGACTTCTGTGCGATGACCCCGTCGCAAGCTATTGTAATCGACCATTATGAAACCGCCTTACATGAGCGTAATCTAGGCTCATGCGGCATCACGCCTTAGCGAGGATAATTGGTCCTACGGGACCGGGGCGTGACAAGATGCATGCTCGCTACACCTGTAGGCGGGGTAGACTGAAAATGCAATTATATTTTCTACACCTTCATCAAAATTAACAATAAATTTTGTAGGCTGATGATTGTTGGAGGAAGTTACGTTAACAGCATTGCCAAGGCGGCTTTAGAGAAGATAGGACTCAAGGCCGAGAAACACCCCGAGCCTTACATCGTTACTTGGGTCGACAAGACTGCACACTCTGTCACTCAAAAATGGCTGGTTCCTATAAACTTTTCTTTATCTTATGAAGATAGCATATGTTTTGACATCCTCCCTATGGACGTTGTGCACATTTTATTGGGAAGACCATGGCTTTATGACCTAGACATTACTAACTTTGGAAAGAGCAATACATATATGTTCACTCACAAGAATAAAAAATGTTGTGTTGTATCCATCTAAGCCCAAGGAGTTTCAAATTGGGCATAAGCCCGAACCACAAACGTCTAAAGTGAGCAAGAGAACGGTCTACCTAGTGAACAAGAGAGAGTTTATCCATGAGAGCAAGGAGAAGTAACTTGTATACGTTATTGTCGCCACTAGTCTTGCACCTACTAGTGATATTGTAGACCACCTTCCCGAGATTCATCAAGTCTTAGTCGATTATAGTAATATTATGCTAGAAGACCTACCTGACGAACTTCCTCCTTTAACAGATATCCAACATGCCATTGACTTAGTGCCGGGGTCCACCTTACCCAACTTACCTCATTATAGAATGAATCCCACAAAACATGTAGAGCTTAGACGCCAAGGGATGAGTTGTTATGGAAGGACTTTATTCGTGAAAGTTTGAGTTTGTGCCATTTATGCACTACTCACTCCAAAAAAGATGGCGGTTAGAGGATGTGCGTAGATAGTCGTGCCATCAATAAGATTACCGTCAAGTATAGGTTCCTCATTCCTCGACTTGATGACCTTTTTGACATGATGGCAGGCGCTAATATCTTTTCTAAGATAGATCTACGTAGTGGTTATCACCAAATTCACCTTCGCGAAGGTGATGAGTGGAAGACCGCATTTAAGATCAAGGACGGATTATATAAGTGGATGGTCATGCCATTTGGGTTGTCCAATGCCTCTATCAATTTTATGAGGGTTATGACCCAAATTTTGCGCCCATTCTTAGGACTCTTCGTGGTCGTCTACTTTGACGATATTCTCGTGTTTAGTCAAACCCAAGAGGAACATCTCTTTCATTTGACTTAAGTTTTAGATGTGCTCCGAAAGGAGAAGTAATTTGTCAATTTAAAAAAATGTTCCTTTATGACCTCCTCTGTCTAATTCTTAGGGTTTTTTGTGTCCACTGAAGGTGTCTCAGCGAACCCTGACAAGATTAAGGCCATTAGGGATTGGCCTGCTCCTACGACTATATTTGAGGCCAATGAGCTTTCATGGAATGGCCATATTTTATAGAAGATTTGTCAAGGGATTTAATATCATTATGGCTCACATTACCAATTGCCTTAAGAAAGGAGAGTTTGTATGGACTAAAGCCGTTGAGAAAGCGTTTATAGAAATCAAAGAGAAGTTGACCTCTGCCTCGGTCCTTCGTCTTCCTGATTTTTTGAAAGTCTTCGAAGTAGCTTGTGATGCTTCGGGCGTAGGAATATGTGGTGTGTTGAGCCAAGAGGGTCATCCAATCGCTTATTTTAGCAAAAAATTGAATGAGGCTAAATAACGCTACTGAAACTATGACCGAGAGTTTTATGCTGTCATACAGAGTTTACGAGATTGGCGTCACTACCTGTTCCTAAAAGACTTTGTTTTATTTTTAGACCATCAGGCCCTACGATATTTGAGTTCTCAAAAGAAGCTTGGACCTCGATATACTAAGTGGGTGGAATTCATTCAAGCGTACACATTTGTCCTCAAGCACTATGCAGGTCCTGAGAACAAACTCGCTGATGCATTGAATAGAAAATTGTATACATTACGGTCAATAAGTACTCAAGTCATTGGATTTGATCGTATCATTAATGAGTATCCGACTTGTCGAGACTCTAGTAAAATCTATGCTAAATTGTGTAGAGATCCCTCTACTTCCATTGATGGTTTCACTATAGTCGATGGTTTCTTATTTAGGGGCAACCGGCTATGCATTCCCTCTACTTCCCTTAGAGACTTTTTGACTTGAAAAATGCATGCTGGCGGCACTGTAAGACATTTCGGACGAAATAAGACCATCCTTTTGGTTGAGGATAGGTTTTATTGGCCTAGTCTTAAGCGCGATGTCGCTAGATTAGTTGCACACTGTCGTACTTGTCAGATAACGAATGGTAGGAAGAACAACACAAAATTGTATACTCTTTTACCTATTCCTTTCACCCCATGGCAAGACATTAGCATGGACTTTGTATTAGGTTTGCCACGTACCTTACGGAAGCATGACTGTATTTTTGTTGTAGTGGACTGTTTTTCTAAAATGGCATATTTTATTCCCTGCAGTAAAATGAGTGATACGTCATATATAGCGAGCCTATTCTTTAGGAATGTTTGGAGATAACATGGGTTGCCTAAAACTATCGTGTCTGATAGGGACGTTAGATTCATGAGTTATTTCTGAAGACACTTTGGAAAAAGCTCAATACGACACTTCAGTTCTCAAATGCTTATCACCTACAGACGGATGGTCAGATTGAAGTGGTCAATTGGAGCTAGGCAATTTGTTGAGGTGTTTAGTTGGTGACCACCTAGCTACTTGTAACGTCCCAGTCCCAAAATATGTAGGACTAGAAACGTAGACATGCCAGCTGTATTCATATGAAGTACATGGGCCTCGTATGGATACATAAGCTATAAATATAGTAAACCACAACTAACTAATCTCATCCACAGAAATATAAAAGATATCATATAATAACCATGATTTGTCTTGGTACAATATGTTGGGTGGAGACACATCCACTACCAACCAAATAAAAGGAAAGAAGTACATAATATATAAAATTATTTGACGAAGGTAGCAAGATAGATCCAAGGCACGTCATCTTCGAATAAATGGAGAAGACCACGACCTCGGCTAGAATACCTGTGGATGACATGAAAACACACCTGAAGAGATAACCAGGTCCTCAGAGGGACGCAACAAGACACATAATATCATGCCAATGTAACTGAATATAAATTGCTCAAATAAATAAGTCAATTGAATTATAACATGGTCCAATACACACCATTGAACTAGCGTACCATCCCCCCAACCAAACAAGGATAGGAGATGGTAAACTAATTCACGATGACGTATCTTTCCATGCTATGAATCCAATATGGTATCCGGACCCCAACAAGGTTCAATACCTTCTCATCGAAGTAGTAAGCCACACCTACAACCAAACAAGGATAAGGTATGGCAAACTAATCCGTGACAAGTTATTGTTCCAAGCCACGGTCAGATACAAGTACCCAAACCAAAAGTACTCATATCTAACGGATAAGGGTAGTCTAGCCAATCTAAGTGAAATACAGTTTTAAGAACATCCTCCAACGCATGGTCCCTGGCTAAAATGGGATCGACATGGTCCCCCCTTGGGGCACCAGAGGCCCAATCAATAAGAGCATAACTTTCCGCAGAATGCCAGTGGCCGTCAGTAATCAGTGGGTCATCAATCCCGTATCTCCAGCGGAGCATCCGGGTCACAAGTGAAAGTGCATCGTAGCCCATATGCTAAGAAATTGTCCTCCCCACCCAATGCTTACTATGTTGTATCCACAACAAAAAATCTCTATAACTGCTAAGTCAAACTAGCATGCAATTCTATTAGCGGTTAATCCTATTGCATGGCTTATATGTACTGGTGGCCAGCCAATCACGCACGTTCGTGTTCTACACGCGACACACAACTTCGTGGTACAACGTGTCAAGGCCAATGATTGCAACACACCAGGTGGTCCCTTAAATCTAGGTTTAGTATGTAAGAAAAATAATACATAGCAGGAAATATAACTGAACAGTAAGTTCTAACAAGTTATGCCATGTATCACAGTTTATTTTGCATAAAAAAATAATCAATAATGCATGAGATATGAGATAAAATAAATAAACAGCAAATGACAAGGTGTCTTGCCTGGTAGGACGCCTGGTGTACTGCAATGATCAATGTGGCACGAACTGCGACTTCGGATAACAACTACACAAGGTGACCTCTGATGGTGGCACGGACAGTTCCATTGGGTCCAGAATGATCAAGTTAGCTAGGGTCGATAAGAGGAGATACATAATTGGCGAGGAGATAGGAAAAAGGAGATTAGTTATAGACGGGAGGATAATCGAAGGAAATTAGATAATTAAAATATATACGTGTTTTGAAAACTATTTATAATCCTTGAAAAACTATATTTTATTATCCCAAAATATTTTATAAGTAGTAAATCATTTTAGGTCAAAATTGTAACTTACCTTAGTAAAAATATTTTATATAAATACTTGAAAGTAAATATGAAATTTAGAAACTGCTTTTGATTTGATCACAGTATTTTTAGGCTAAATACTTGAAAATATAGAGATATCATTTTTATGGCTAAAACAACTTTGCTTATATATATATATATATATATATATATATATATATATATATATATATATATATATATATATATATATTATTGTAAAATTATATTTTAAACAATAATATTTTTTATAGATATTTTACTGTATATATACTAATAGCAAAATTAATACTAGTAAAGTTAAAATACCAATCATAATTATAGCATAACCATATGCATATACTGGTATACATTGATCTTTAAACAAATATTAACACAATTTAAAAAGAATGAAAAATAAATAACAAAATTTAAGGAAAAACGAAACAACAACAGTTACTGTTGTTGTTCTTATATTTTATAAAAACCAATAATAATAATAATAAGTAAAAACAATAGATACTCAAAAAAAAACAAATAATAAACAAAATAAAAAATGAAACAAAAAAATTAAACTAAACTAAAGTAGAGTGCAGCTGTCCGCTGCTCTTACTATTGGAAAGAGGAGAGAGGGGGATTAGTCTACAGAATTTAAAGAAGGAAAGAGGGACGAGAGCAGAGGCGAGGGAAAGGGGAAAGGAAGCAGATGAGGATGAAGAAGAAGGGAAAAGGGGAGGGCAGCACTTACCAAAGGAGAGCTGCGCAGGTGGCGCGCGAGCACGCGTGGGCGGGGGTACGACCGCTCCGGCGCGAGTGGGCTGCGCTTACGGAGGCGGAGGCAGAGGCGCAGGGAGGCAGCGTTCACGGAGGCGGAGGCACAGGAAGGTGGCGCTCATGGATCCTGCCGGCGTGGGCCAGTGGGGGCGGCGCTCGTTGGTGGCTGTAGACAGGCGCGATAGTCGGCGGACCCAGCGCGGAGGTGCAGCACTCGGGCTCGCCGGCGTCGGCTCCAGATCGTGCGGTGGCTAGGCGGAGGATCCGGTCGCCGATGGAGGCGGCCATTGCGGCAGGTGAGTCTATTGTGTTGCCATTGGGAATTTTGGGTGGCGGTGGTTGTTTGCCGCGGGTGTTGGAGGCGGTGGCCGCCGTAGGTGGGCTAGGGATTTTTTTTGTGTGTGCTTGATTTGTGGATGGCGGCGATGACCGCGTAGGGCTGGCTGCGGATGGTGGCGCGGAGTTGTAGGGGTTTGTTGTGGTGGTGAGTCACTGGCACGACGAGGTTGTCGGGTTGGCTGGTCCTGGAAGCGGGTAGCTGGTGACGCTGGTGATGGTGATAACGGTGGTGGTGTTAGTAGAGAGAAGGAGTAGTGGTGGCTACGTCGGTGGTGGCGGGTGTGGTGAAGGCGACGGTAGGTTGGTTTGTCGGGGTCGGGTACTGATGGCTGTGAGTCAGGGTGATAAAGGTGGTCTTGTGTTGGTGCTGTGGCCAGAAGTTTGGTCACGGTGGTTGGAAGAAGGTGACCGCGGCAGCGACGATGGTGGTGTTGATGGTGATGATGAGGACGGTGGAGAGGAGGAGATGGTGGTGCAGAGTGGGATAATGGCAACGGGGTGACGGCATTGGCTCGAGGCTGGTGGACCGCGATCGTGGGAAGGAGTCAGGGTTAGGTTAGGGGTTCGTTTGTGTCGGGGAGTGTCTAACGCGAGAGGAGGGTAATAGATTCGTGTCCGGGATTGTCGGACACAGAAGTGATAATGTAATTGTAATGGTAAAATAAAATAGTGAAAGGAGATGGAGACACGGACACGATGCACTCACATTGGTGGACTTTGTGGAGAAAATATTGTGGAGGCTCCCCTATTTATAGGGTTGAGGAATCCAAATTCGATAAGATGTAGGAGATTTAAATCCCCTTTTAGATAATTGTCACATTTGTTTTAAAACAAAATCAAATCAAATCCAAATCCAAATCCAAATCCAAATCCAAATCCAATTAAATTTTATACATAGAAAATTTAGCTAAATTAAATAATTGAATCTTAATTCAAATTTTCATAAATAATAACTTAGATACACTTTCAAATTTTCTATTAATTTATAATTTCAAAAATTACATTATTATTTAAAAATAAACTAATAAAATATTATAAAATATATACGTATGCACGAAGAATATTATTTATTATTAATAACTGTTATAAATGAAAGGCTTTTATAATTAAAATAGAAAACTTAGAAACTTTGGTACGATAGCAAGAATAATTATTATATATATTATTTTGAAACTATAAAAATAGAAAAACATTTTTCTAAAAATATGTACGCTCGCACATATTCGCATTCGTCAAGTAATTACGAAAAACGAAATTTCGCGCACGATGTACAATACAACTACGCGACGTACAAATACAAAATAAAAAAATTACTACCAAATTTATTTTTAAAAAATAGTAGAAATTTAGGGGTTTTACACTACTTGGGACCTTATATTACCAATGCCGGAGTTTGCATATAATAGTTCGGTCAATAGGTCTACTGGATTGAGTCCATTTGAGGCTGTCAATGGAGTCAAACCTAGAAACCTATAGATCTTCTATCCGGACCTTTAGGATCTCAGTCTAGCACGTCTGTCGAGACTTTTGCAAAACATATCCATGATCCACATATTGAGATTCATAGAAGATTAGCTGTGAGCAATAATTTGTATAAATTGGCAGCTGATGGTCACAGGAGATTGCAGAAATTTGCTATTAGTGATGAAGTACTTGTGCAAGTGAGACCGGAGAGGTTCCCTCGTGGAACTGTGAAAAAGTTGCATGCCAAACGAACAGGTCCTTATCGAGTTCTGCGGAGGATCGGTTCGAACGCATATGAGTTGGACATTCCACAAGATATGAGAATCAATCTGTGTTCAATGTGGAGGACCTAACGTTGTTTCATGAACCTATAGCATATTTTTTTTATGATTCTGATTTTGTAGGTTCTCCAAGTTTACCATCGATAGGTGGGCAGTTCGATACTGTGTCTGAACCAGTAGCACCGCCTCCACTGCCATCACCATATTGGAGGCACACGAGACTTGAGATTGAGGATGTTATTGATGATGAGATAGTTTCCACTACAGACGGAGGCTACCAGCGCTTCTTAGTATGTTGGCGCGAACGACCAGAGTCTGATTGTTCGTGGTTAACTATGGATGAGCTCCAGAAGCTAGACCCAGATGTATTGACAGAGTATCTTCAATGTCATTCACCAGATGGTGAATCTTCTAAGTCGCAGAAAGTTGATGGGGACCAAATTCGACTAGACGCAAAACAACACAAAGATGAGCCCGAGCCTTGGACTAGGTAGCTTGAAAATTGAAGAACGTGTAGGCAACTCTAGAGGGGGTGAATAGAGTTTGTGTCGAAAATATCCAAATAAAATTTAACTCTATCACAAACAGAATATAATCAGAGAATTGAATGAGAAAATAATAAAGATCAAGAGAGCATACGCAGCGGTTTTAACCTGGTTTCCCTCGTGGAGGACTAGTCCAGGCCTAAGAACTCTTGCTCAGGATTGAAATCCACTATTTGTGAAATAGTAGTTACACCACGTGCCTTTACTCAGAAGAGCACGTCAACTTCTTACAAAGATCGCTGGGGCAACACTTGGAATTTTCCAAGCAACTTTATCTGACTCTTGCACAAACTTCTAACTAAATAGCACTGAGCACTTTTAGGCTTAGGAAGCTTGGCTAGTAGATGGGAAGGTTTGGCTTGTATGAGGCTATAGGAGAAGAGAAAATGAGATGAAAAGATGAATAAAAATGATTGAAATCATGTCCTATATATACTAGTCTGGAAGGCAGAATTCGGCCAGAATTCTGTCCTCAAAATTCAAAAATATGGCCGTTATACCAGCTAGCAATTGGTAACCCTAAAAATTAGCTCCTGGAAATTAGGGGGCAGAGTTCGGCCCGAAATATGCCTCCTAGGTGGCAGAATGGCCTTTGGGCTTTGTTTGGCTTGGTGGAGCTTGGGCTTCTTTGATGTAGTTTTAGGGATAAGTGTTCTAAGCCAAAAGTACTCAGTGCTAAGTCAGCTTACATCATTCTAGACTCAATAAAGATAAAATGCTATAGACTCAGACTATGAGTACGCTGTAGGAGATTTGATGAAGTCCTCTTGTATCGAGTTCTGACTTGATGTGTCATATTGAATCATGACAAGTATCATACTGTTAAGTTATCAATATTTGGTTGACTGTTATCCAGTTTGGGTCAATAATCTCTTCTATATTGATAATTGACAAAATGATATATATATCCAATGTTCATACCTGGACACATGAGGGAAGTTATACGCGGGCATGAGATGTACTAGCTCCCCCGTAACAGTAGCTCCCCCGTAGTCCAATGTGTCCTATCCTGAAAAATATTATCTTTTCCAAACATAATATAACGCATATTTTATCATGAACGCATACAAGTCACCTATCAAATATATATCTCCCTCTTTTGGCATTTATCAAGAATATGTAATCCAAAAAAAAGGATGGATAATATTGCAAGCACACAGTTATAACTCAAACGTAATAGAACAACCAGCATTTTTAACTAGAAAATCCAGACAAACTGAAAGTGCACTCATACAAATAAAAAATAGAATGAAATACATAACCACTAAAATATAAAAGAAAACTGAGAAAGATCATCAGCAGCAGCAGAAACACCCATCACGGAGCGCGAGACGGTCCAGCAGTATCAGAAGAATCAGTGTCGGAACGACGAGGATCAACAAATGCTTTGTCCGGGTCTAGATACCGCATGACCCAGGGGTCGTTGATACGGTAACCTTCGCGAGAAGGGTCCCACTCCATAGGGAATGACATAGTTGGATGTCGTGCAACGAGTTGCTGATGGCACACATCTGCAAAGTGGTACGATAATCCAGCTGGGTCCAACGATCGTCTTCCAACCGGAAGCGATTGTGCAACATCGCCTGAATAGAGTCAAGGATGTCACGACCCGCTCCGAATAATCGGACACGAGTCGGACACGCCCATTCTTCGTCATTAGACACGACGAAGTAAGCTGTACCAAACTAGGAAAATCCAACCAGATAACCATAAATGTATATAATCACAGCATTTAAAAACGTTCCCAGAACGATCACCATAATCCACAAATCCATATACATAAATGATACTAGAGTCAACAAAAATGAAATATACCATGAATTCTAAAATAATATCTAAAGGTAAAGCTAAACAGTCTAAACCTGAAGCCTCTAGCTAAGTCATGTCTCCATCCTGCTCAGCTAAGGTCCCGGGCTCTGGCCCATAGGGTAGAATGATATCCTGCAAGTACACCTACAATATATCCAGTCAGAGCGGAGCAAAGTACAGTTCTAGGTAATGAACAAGAACATGATATGGAAATGAGTACAGGAGTACATGTAAATGAAATACAGGAATGAACAGAAAAGTACAGGAATGTAAGTACAGAAAATAAAGTACAAAACTACAGTACAGGAATATAAAGTATAGAAAATGTAAAGTACAGGAAATGTAGTGTACATGAATGAAACTATAATCCTGAAGTACAAGACTTGATAAGTGCACCATGTTTGAAATACAACTAGCTCATATGACCGGCTGGGGTGAGTACAGAAGCATGTACAGGAGTACATGAATATGGTACGGCTTAGGGTCCACGTGCACGATGCAAGGCCTAAGCTATCTACATAAATATAGTAACGGGGTTTGGTCACATAGCTAGTGTATTTTCCCACCCGACATAAGTAAGTACAAGAACATGGAATACAGGAGTACAAGGGTACAGGATATCGTGTCATGACGTGTCACAAGAAGAGTACAAGATTGTAAATGCACAAGACCGTAGAAAAGTACTTGCCTTGCTCCGGTAATCAAGGGTAGGGAGATGATCTGTAAGTCCACCTGAACTTTAGTACAAGTTGGTTAATTTAAAGCTCACTAGTTAAATACTTCTAGCTAACATCTAGTCACTAATAATTTTTAGTTTAACCCCTTGCTAACCAAGACTCAATTAACCATCCTAAATATTAGTTATTATAACATACCTACTAAAAATACCTTTTCTCCATTCCTTATTACACACTACAAAATAGCAGTTTCTAAGTAAACTAACTAGTTCAAACTAACTGTTCTTCCAAAAAAAAAAACTCCGAATGAAACTAAGGTACCCACACAAGCTTAGTAAAATCTTGATACCACAAAGCTTAACAAACTTGCTACACAAAACTCAGCAAAGCACTCATTGCTTGAGCACATGATCATCTAATAAAAAAATTGAAATTTGAACAGACATGGTATACTCCACTCAACTGCACCCTTCAAAATCCTGTAATTTAATACTCCAAAACCTTTTTTTCCTATGATCATAAAATTCCCAACCTGCAAACACACAACCCAGGAAGCCTGCATTTATTCACAAAAGAAAATAACACACAGGTTCGATTCTTACTGTTCAAAATGAGGCTCAAAACCAAGCAATCCCCTTATTTTCCAACCCAAAGTACATATACACAATTTAAGTTTTGAATTGGAGGTAACAAAACCTCAGAAAGAAAAAATACACAACGGAAATAAAATAAAGCAACTATGAACACCATTTCCCCATATTTCTAACTCGTCTTGGCCACGCATAACTCTGTCCTGCAACCTCGATCCCGACACTGAACACACCAAGGGATACGAGATGCTCTTCGGCACGATCAACCCAACTCCAGGTAGCTAACCTTTGATCAATGCCAATCCTCTCAAGATTGGCATTGAACTGAACTCAAACTTGTTAAAAATAGCAATGATGGTAAGACCAGGCTGGACACAGCTACATCCGGAGACAACGCATCTCGACCCCCACAATAGACTGAACGAAACAACAAATCAAAGTGCATTTGCAAATAAAAAGAATAGAAATCATATGATCTGAATTTCCCAGTAATGAGTACAATCCCGAAGAAATCGACACACTCAAAAAACTGGACACAGCTGCTCTTCTTGTTCGAAAAAGATCAGAAATCTGTTCAACATCACATCGAACAATATGGCAAAAGGAACAGTTCATCATACTTCCGTATTGTGCAATTGAAGGAAGAATTCAAAGGATCAATAACTACACAGGAACTTACAATGCTTCGATCACAAATCGAATCGACTCTCTAGAGATCAGTGAACATGTTGATCTGATCAAGGAAAATAGTTCTATTTACTAAAATTCCAAAATATTAAAAATTCACCAGATTTGAATAACTTGGACCGAAAACTTACTGATTCTCTACTGTTCTTGAGAGAAAAAGAATATAGCTTGGTCGATCTCGATCAAATTCCTATACGAAAATTGAGCACAAAACAGAGTGAATGGTCAAGAATTCGAGAGAACTTGAGATTCAAACAGTATCAAGTGTTACGAGATTACTTACGAACCTCTATCGAGCTCACTCAATGGAGTCGAAGAAGAACAAGCTACCCCACGTCCGCATCCTGCTAGATCGGTGGAGAAGAGATGATGCAGTCGTCGAAAGGATGAAGAATCTCCAGAAATTGTCGTGTGCCATGAGCACTGCCTTTAAGGAATCTCCAGAAATTCTCTCTCATCCGATGAGTTTATAAAAAATAAGACATTTACACATAAGCCCTCCCGCTCTGGCAATTAAGTAGTAGGGTCCCTGCCCTTTTCATTTATTGCACACAACAGAAAATATTCTGTTGTGAAATTAGTTAGGGGTGGGGTCCACAATTATTTGTTATAATACATTTAAAATTTGAATTCTGCTTTAATTTCCCTCTAAAATATGAATCCAAATATTTATTCAAAATATTTAACAAAACATGATAACATTCAACATTTAATCAAATCTAAACCAGAAAATTTATAAAATTTTCAAAAATATGGGAAGTGGAGTTGCAAATCACTCCCCCTAAAAAAATTTTGCCCTCGAAATTCGAAGGACAACAAAAATTTAAACCACAATAAGGTTCAGACACAAGCCAACTATTGTATTTAAAATTTCAATATCAAATACAATCAAGCAATAAACTAGGATATCGCTCCCGCATCTCGTCCTCGCGCTCCCATGTGGACTCTCCGGAGGAGTGGTGCCTCCACATGACTCAAACAAGTGAAATCGTTTGGTTTTCTGCTGTTTCACCATGCGGTCAAGAATCTCCACCAGCTGTTCTGTGTAAGTCAAAATGGGGCCCACCTCCAAATTTGTGTAGTCAACAACATGGCTCGGATATGGAATATATCGTCGAAGCTGAGACACGTGGAAAATATCATGCACTTCCTCCAAGCTGGCTGGAAGCGCTAGTCGATATGCCATCCCGTCAATCCGTGCCATCACGTCGAAGGGCCCGATGAATCTCGGCGGAGCTTCCCGTCTCTGCCAAAACGAATAATGCCTCTGGTCGGCGGATCTTCAGGAACACTATGCTTCCAACTGTGAACTCCAGTGGTCGTCTGCTGCTGTCCGCCCAGTGCTTCTGCTGATCCCATGACGCTCTGAGCCTTGAGACCAAGTACACACAAGAAGTTTGAGACATCACGCTTTGACAAGGATTGAGGAT
Organism: Iris pallida; assembly: GCA_029216955.1. Taxonomy (NCBI): domain Eukaryota; kingdom Viridiplantae; phylum Streptophyta; class Magnoliopsida; order Asparagales; family Iridaceae; genus Iris; species Iris pallida. The sequence goes on along the minus strand of JANAVB010009083.1, from coordinate 48 downwards.
CAAACAGTCATGAGGTGGAATGAATTTCAATTACAACTTAGAGGATAA
>JANAVB010009082.1:0-16878 GCA_029216955.1 Iris pallida | reverse complement strand
ACAAACATAGACAAAGTCTATTAACTCTTAAGTCTAATATTATCCTCTAACTTGATTACCATCCCGTATATAAAAGACAATACGTCATACGGTACTTGTTGGAGGAAGAATTATCCAACTTATTACCATCCGTGTGTCGGAACGACACGTCATATGGTAAAGTTGTTGGCAAGGAATCGCTCTTCGACTTATCTTACCATCTCGTGTATCGAGACAACACGCCACATGGTAAGATCAAGTTGACTAGGAAACTGGATATGATTTAGATTATCTTATTTAGGTTTTCCAAAACCTAGAGATTCTAAATTTAGCTAACTTCCGAAATTATTGAAAATTTCGGCAGAGCTTTCTTTGTATTTGTTGACACGGAACAATTTTTAATATAACAAAATTAATATCCGGGCACGTCGACCCCTTCGGTGGAGCAAGCCTCAACACCGGACCACACATTTTAATATTCCGGTTACGGCGACCCCTTCGGTGGAGCAACTATCAACACTGGACCATGTAATGTAATATAATATATATGCAGTTAAATTTAAAACTTTTTTACCTTAACAAGTAAATAGGCAAGCTAGCATTTTATCTCAATTTTCTCTTCCTAAAAGCCATCCAAGTTCAAAAGAACAAAAATTATTAGTAATATAATAATACCAAAATCTTTCTTCCAATGTCATTGTGTACTAATTAATTTCGTAAGTTTGCAAATTAACTTGGTATTAGTTACAATTTTTTTTAATCTAAATATTCAGTTTAACTCTTACTTGCCATATATAACACTTTGGCTTCTTGAAGATGTAAAGTGGCCAATTTACTGGAAAAATTTAACAAGTGAATTATCCTAGTGTTCCGGTATCCAAAATAATTATTTAAATGTGTGTTTATGAGAAAATGGGCCATTTAGGTATAATTATAATTCTGTCCAGAATTGAAATATCGTATTAAATTGATAATTTGTCAAGTTCACATATTTCAAAGTAAATTTTAACCGGCCCTAAATACATATGTATTCATACTCCTAATCCATAAGACCCCTAATGTGTAAATTCCAATTTGTAGACATATAAATTGAATCGATATACGTATGTCCATGGTACTTATATATTAATGACTTGTGTTCTTGCACCTCTCTTTATACACATGCAAAATTAGTACACATGTAAGTAGGTTATGCATATGCATTCATGTATTTTTGTCCTTCTTCTTTATACTCTAATAACCACTAATATATATATATATATATATATATATATATATATATATATATATATATATATATATATATATATATATATATATATATATATATTTATATATATTATATAAATTAAACAAGGTGTCCATTTCCGTGTCCTACATAGTGTGTCAATATACTTATACAAGCATTGATTTTTGTCTATAGGCATAATTTTTTTCATGCTTATTCAATATATCATCTTCACGAAATTAATTTAGTCATGAGTTCCACAAAATTCAGAAATAAAAATTATCTAATATTATTTCATGATAATTTAGAGTGTCAAAAGAGACGTTCAAAGGAAAGAGGGAGGACTTGCCTTGGCTTGAGCAACCCTAGATTTGATCTCAAATTAGTGTCCTAATTTCTGAATTCCACACACACTTGCAAGAAATGGGATTTGATTTAGTATAAGTTTTAACCCAAAATTTGATATGAATAAATTTGGGAAAGAATAAGAGGTTTATACCTAGGTTTTGAGAGTGTGAGGGAGGAGGAGTTGAAGGTGGTGGTGGCCGGCGACGGCAGCGGCCGACAGCGACAGTGGCAGCAGTATCAACAGTAGTAGCAGAAGTAGCAACAGTGGTGGTGGTGGGTTGGAAGAATAGTAGGAGGAAGGAGAAGAAGAAAAAGGAAATGAAGGGGAAGGAGAATAAGTGAAAAGAAATAGAGGGAGAAGAGAGAGAGAGGGAGAGGGTTAGGTGGCAAATAAGAGGCTTTTCTCTTCATGGCATGAGCCATGTGGCTCATGCATGTGCGACATAAACCCACAGTTGACACCTAGCCATAGTGAGGAGTCCATCCAAATATGAAATTTCAAAATTTGTCTAAGGACTTTTCATGCAAGTTTAAATAGAAAATAATAATAATATTAAAAAAAAATTTATTATCATTATTTTTATTTGTCATTAGTGTTATTATTAGAAAATTTTGATTAGGTCATAATAGTAGGCCTCCAAAAATTGTAATTTTATATAAAGTTTGTCCATCGAGGGTTGTCCCAACAAATTGGACCACCCCGACTCGAACCGTTTGCATCGAAACACGAGTACAGTATTTTTGGACACGTGTGATTTGAGAATTAAATTTGGTCGTGCTAGCGTGACATAATTGGAGTTTCTAGGGCGTGTCAATGCGTATCCAATATTACACGGACACAACATGAATTATTATTATTATTTTAATTGAAAGATATTGTAATTGAATTATTTTTCTTAATTGATGTTATCTTTGGATAATTTAATTTCTGAATTTTTTTTTTATTATAATTTTTTTATATGAGAATAGGTCTCCATTTATTTTTTTCGTACCGGATCCAATCGTCTTTGATGAATCTCAGCTCCGGCCCTGTATACTGGAGACATATGGAAGCCTGGAAGTGCATAATATTTTGATCTATAGTAGCAGGCTACTATCTCGATCCCGGAGTGTACATTGGAGTTGGCACCCAACAAACCTGCTACCTAGAAATTTTTATTTGAAAAAAAAAAATCCACTAGGCACTATTAAAAAAAATTATTTAAAAAAGTTACGAGACAACATTAGAATATGTATCCAACTCTAGAGTTGGCGGCCACAAACCCCACTTTCTAGGAGACATTAGGAGACATGATGCCTAAGTCTCCCTGCTCGAATGTACCACGGGAGTTGACGTCTATTCCACTGGTATACAATTTTTTAAAACTATTTCTCCCTATTATCATTCTTCACAATTATTAACCACCCTCCAAAAAATTTTGAATTTCCTTTCCAGGGATGCATCTTTCTGGGCGTGTGCATCATGGTAGTATCGACTGTCCGCGGTTTAAGGAATATTATAAAAGGGCTCTTCTACCTTCAGCTTCGAAGATTCTTAGCATCGCTGCAGCTTAATATTTCTTCTGCATGCTTATGGAACTGATAAATTCATGTTATTTCGTATGTATATAATATTCTGTAATGTACACTATGCTCTTTCAACGAACTTATTCTGATCAGTTTATTATACAAATCACATATCCATGTCCTTATCAATTGTAACAGCATCTGAACTGACACATAGGAAATATATCTTATCAATAAAGACCAAATCAAAATCTGAATTGATAAAGGAAACGGTTAAAAGTTTGTTTTAACAAACGAATTTTCTGCTAAACCAATTAGTAATCTTCAAATGATCCGATTGGTATTTCAGAGCTAATTGTGCAAAACCGTTTATTTATATATATCTCAAAAGAATCAATTTTTTTTAAACAGATTCGGTTTTGATCAGTTGGATTGTTGGGTTTATAAAAGAAGATTGAAAGCAATTTTTAAGGTCACGGTTTTTTTATGAGAGAAACTTTCGGGAAAAAAACAAAACAAAAACCTGACCATTCATTCATCATTCATCGATTGGAGTGGGTACGGTTGTGGGTGGCCTGCTTTTGATTGTTAGTAAGTGTTACATCTATGGTTCATCGTTAAAATTCTTGTTTGTGTGCTTTGTTATTATGCAATTTTTCAATATCAAATTGCTTCTTGAATTTCTGAAACCTTTTTATCAGTTGTTAAATCTCGTGTATACTGGTTGATGATTTAACTTGACAATAGTTGGTTATCATATGATTATCGGTCGATCTTATACTTTTAAAGCTATATCTATCTTCTTTCTTTTCTTTTTCCTATTCTGCTGCTGCTGCTTATATTGATCCATTCATGAATGTCGATGTAACTGATTGTTATTGCTAGTCTAAGTTATCTCTCTTTGAACATATGGAATATATTATTTTATTCTCTCGTTCATTATGTTGCGGGAAAACCAACCAGTTGGGGGTGGACCAACCAGTTGGGGGTGGAATTTTTCTTGAGGGAGGGAGAATCTGTTGTAGATTTCGTAAGGATTGAGTGTCTGCTCCTAGAAACTTCTTTGTGTTTTTTTTTTAAAGATAAAGCTTGTTTGTGTTTTAATCTAACCGTTAGTTAGAAAAGTTATTTGGAGTTTGTTAGTTAGTTAAGTAGAAGCTTTTAATTCCGTAATTAATCAATGCTCCCTATATAAAGTAACCTACTACATAGTCTTTGCTTGTGTGACTTTGACGGATTATTTGCGGGCTTCTATTGATGCTTGTGTGACTTCTAGAGATTAATAGGTGTAAATAATTAAGTATAACTCATATATTTCACATAGAAGGAAGTATAGATAATGATAGTACATTCTCCCATTAGCCTTCTCTGCCGACCACCTCCTAATCTAGTCTATCTAGATTATAGAACATATAGTCCATGTATATATATATGTAAGTGTATAAATTTTTCGTAAAGTCCTCTACTCTGAAGATTGTTATATAGGCTTTGTTATATAGGCAAAGTCCTCTAGTCTGTTATATAGGCTCTTGGAATTGTTCGGACTTATTCAAAAAATTTTGTGTTTACTATTTAATTCGACTATTATTGTTCCTATGTTTCGCAGAGGACTTGCCCTCAAAAAGAGAGTAGGAGGTTGGGAGTAGGAGAAAAAAATATTTTAATATTTATTTTACTTTAAGTAAAAAAGAGGGAAGAGAGAGAGATAGTGCATCCTAGGTTACCATCGTTTAAAATTTATGGATTATATAATAGTATAGATATCTACTACTATATAATGAGGTTCGATTGAGTCGTAATTTGAAATTTAATTTTCTCTCATTTTCTTACGTATAAGTGAATACTCGCTCTTTATTCACATATACCCATAACGAATTATAATTATATTTAAATTAATTTTTATAAATCTTATTTAAAATATAAATATATATAGCAAATAATTTAAATTTAAATATTTAAAATATATTTTGATAAAATTAGAAAAAGGAAATTATTTTGCTTTTACTAGTAAATATATATAAGAGAAAATAAGATAGAAATAATTGTGGATATGATAAAGACATCCATATTTGAATTTATTAAAATCACAACACTAACATTAAATTTTTTTTGGGGGTTTATATGAACCAAAAACCTCCTTCATACTTCCTAACTTCTCCAACTAACTAGACCTACTGTGTGTGTGATATATAATCTTTCGAACACATTATCCATGTACAGTGATGTAACCAAATTATATATATATATATATATATATATATATATATATATATATATATATATATATATATATATATATATATATATATATATATATATTGGAAGAAGGTTTAATATCAATAAAATTACCTTCTTCTAATATATATATATATATATATATATATATATATATATATATATATATATATATATATATATATATATATATATATATATTAGAAGAAGGTAATTTTATTGATATTAAACCTTCTTCCAATATATATATTGGAAGAAGGTTTAATATCAATAAAATTACCTTCTTCTATATATATACATTGATGGACCCAACCTGGCCCGAAGCTATACGGGTCTGGGTTCGGACTGGCTTTAGAGTTTGCATTTTAAAATTCGGTCCGGTCCATTCCGGCCCAACTCTTTCGGTCTAAATCCGACTAGATCCGATCAAATCCGATCAAAGCTGCACCCAGCCCAGCCCAGCCCGATATAATCCCCATCTCATTATATAATCCCCGACCTACCCAAAACCCTAAGCTTCTTGTGGTAAGCTTAGCCTCTGGAACTCCAAAACCTAGATTTTTTTTTTTGCGATGAAACCTAGATTTTTGTGTATTCTTAGGTTTTTTCCCCTTTCCTTCTACTGCTATTTTATTTCTTCGATTGGGTATTTTTTGTTTACTTCAACCGGGATCAATTATGGATTCTGATGCTAATCAAAACTACCACTTGATATTGTTTTTTTTTTCTTCTACTGGGATCGAATTACATCAATCACTACAATTCTGAAGCAATAGGCGAGGCATGTACTATTTGGCTTGTTGCATTATATTTGTTCTGGGAGCTTAAGATCGACATAATTTTAGTATAGTTCTAACTCAATGATAGGCCTATTCCCGAGTTTTATTATCATCGCTAAGGTGTCCACTGACCCATGTCTCGATCAGGAGCATGAGGGAAAGAATGGCCTAGCTTGGATCCTTTGTGTTTATCTTAACAAAAACTGTAGGTTTATGTATGTTGAAAACAATATATATTACTATGCCTGCAAATTTTATTTTCATTTCCTTTCTTTGCAATACAAAATCCTGATTAACAATTTGTTCAAAATTTATTTTCATTCCAGTGTCTTCTTTAGAAGAGTTTTAGTAACTTTTTGTGATTCTGATGCAATGAGACTTTTTTAAGTTCACTAGGAATGACACCAAGTTCACTAGGAATAAGAACCTAGAAGGATTAAATTTTGTGAATTGCGTTTGGGTCAAAGTAGAAAATAAGAATTTATTTATTTTGAAATATTCTTCAAGTGAATTCTAATGGTGTTGAGGTTCTGCAGAGTTTTCGAAGGGAAGCTTTTGATATTTTCTGCATCCTAATTGTATTATATGTTGATATTTTCTGCATTCTAATTGTATTCTTCTCACTATATCCAATTTTGAACATAATTTACCTGGGACTTGTATTATGCTCGAGCTTTCCAATCAAAGAAGAAGGTGATTACTGTTGGCTCCCGCTCCTTGTCCTCTAGATGGATTTGGTTCGATAGAAAGCAAGGTCAAGGAACACGGATATTTTTTTTAAGAATTTGTGTGTCAAGCCTCTTTTTGTCATTGTCGATCTCCATGCTTCTTCTTTTTTTTCTCTTTTTTATGATTCTCCACTTTATCGTAGAACATGAGGTTAACCATAAGAGATTTCAAAGCAACACTTTGATATTTTAAGAAACGAAATTATCGGCTGTAGAGTACTTTTGGGTTGAGAGATACTCGCGGCTGCCGAGTTCATCATTTTACGGCTCAACCCTCCCTTTCCACAGACAAAATTTTAACTTATATATATATATATATATATATATATATATATATATATATATATATATATATATATATATATATATATATATATTGTTGTTGAAAAAAAAAAAAAAAAAAAATATATATATATATATATATATTGTTGTTGAGTGTATGTTTTACATTTTAGTTACAAAAGTTTTGATGTAGTGCTATTCGAGCTTTAATCTTTAGAGAAGTCTACATCCGACCTACTGAAGCTTCAATAAAAAAAAAACAACTAGTAACTTTATATACTTAATCTTTGATATTTGACCTTTGACAATATAATTTTGTTTGTATTTTTTACATCTAAGGTACTTAATCTTTGACTATATAATCATGATATTGAATCTTTGATCTTTGAAAATACAACTTTGACATTATAGAAATTTATGTATGAGGTACTGAATCATTGTCAATATAACTTTATATACTAATTTCGCCCTCGCCCTGCTTAAACAATAACCACATAAAGGTAGCATAAATTATGAAACATCAGCCTTAACTTTTGGTTTGGAACATCTTCAGTTTTATTAGTTTTTCATTTTAACACATATTCTTTTGGATGTTAAAATTTGTTTATTGTGTTATTTCTTGAATTTTGACTTGAAAGTATCATTATTGAAGGAATGATAATAATATAATATGAACATTAAGTTTTGAGGGCACAATTTTTGGGGTTCGTCTCAGGTCTCAAATCTACAAGTCTGACGCTGTCTTCCAACATAATGCATCCAGCCAACTATGTTCCAGTATATGTCATGCTTCAAGTTATGCGTATTCTTCAACACCCTCTATCCATTTTCATCCAGAGGCAAATATAATAGTTATATGGCGATATTTATATACTTATTTGATCTAAGATACTTTGTTTTCTCCCTATAGTTAGGGGTGGTCAATGCCAACAATGTGTTCGAAAATTCTGAAGCCCTCCGGGAACAGCTCAAGCAAATTAGGTCAGCAGACGTGGATGGAGTGAAAGTGGACATTTGGTGGGGGATCATCGAAGGAAACGGCCCAAAGAAGTATGACTGGAGGGCTTACCGGAGCTTGTTCCAAATGATCAAAGAGGAGGACCTGAAACTGCATGCAGTCATGTCATTCCACCAGTGTGGCGGCAATGAAGGGGACAACGTTACAATCCAGATACTGAAATGGGTTCGCGACATAGGGGCTACTTACCCCGATATTTACTACACTAACAGGAGGGGTTCAAGGGATGAGGAGTACCTCAGCATTGGAGTGGACTTGGAAATTATTTTTCAAGGGCGATGGGGCTTGATGGTTTGATCTAGTAAAATATAATTATAGTGTTTGATAAACTTAGAATTGGCTAAATTATTTTTGAGTTATGTGTAGACCATAGTGCATCCTTGTTCTATTCTAGATACATTCATGTTGATGCCCTTTTAGTTATTGAGCCCTACATTTTCGTCCAGTAAAACATATACTTGTGAAAAGATCTATGACAAATTGATAAGTTTGCAAAGTAAAAGTTGAGCCTAGGGAGCATAGTACAAATTAGACTTACAAATTGTTGCTATGTTCTAATGGCAGCTCTATGGAGACTTCATGATGAGCTTCAGAGAGAACATGTCGGATTACTTGGATTCTGGCATGATCACCCTCATTGAAGTGGGAATAGGTCCTGGTGGAGAGCTGAGGTACCCCTCCTATCCACGGAACCAAGGATGGGTTTTCCCAGGCATTGGAGAATTCCAAGTAAATAACCCTTTACCTTGAAGATTTTCATTCGAGAAATATTTGGCACAAAATAGTCTAATCATTCATTTATCATGAACACAAAGTGCTAACATAGATTGCAAATTTCTAAATTACAAAATTGAGACATTAATATCCGGTTAATTTATTATATCTTGCAGTGCTATGACAACAACCTACGAGAAGGGTTCAAATTGTCTGCACAATATGTAGGTCTCCCTGACTGGGACCTTCCCGATGACGCAGGAGAATACAATAACACGCCCAACGACACAAAATTCTTCGGAGGAGACGGAACATATCTTTCCGAAAAAGGAATTTTTTTCCTGAAATGGTATTCCCATAGACTGATCAAACATGCTGATAACGTCCTTCAATTAGCTAATCGAGCTTTTCTGGGTTGCAAACTTCAGCTTGCAGCTAAAGTAAGTTTTGCTCAAATACCAATTTCTGTAAAATATGGGACCAACTTTTTGATGCATGCTAATGATGTTTACTTTTGTGTATATATCATCATAGGTCTCCGGAATACATTGGTGGTACAAAGATGACTCTCATGCAGCAGAGCTCACAGCAGGATACTATAACGTGAGGGACCATGACGGATACAGCACCTTAGCCAGAATGATATCAAGACACTATGGTACTCTTAATTTTACCTTTGCCGAGATGAGAAACTTCGAGCAGAGTGAAGAAACAAAGAACGCACCTGAGCAACTTGTTCAACAGGTAATCAAAGCTATGGCTGCATGGAGATATTTTAAAATAAAATAACTAAATAGTATCACACATGAGGACAAGTTTTCTTAACAGGTATTCAGTGATGCTTGGAGGGAGAAGATCGAAGTGGGATATGAGAGTGCACTTAATCGGTACGATAAGAAAGCTTATAACCAAATATTGAGGATTGCAAGGCCAAATGGAGTCAACCGAGAAGGGGTACCAAAACTGAGGATCAATACATTGACATATCTCCGTCTTGGTGATGATCTATTAGAGACCAATAATTTCAACTTGTTCAAGATATTTGTCAAGAAAATGCATGCTGATTTGGTAAATTTTCTTATTGATACTCCTTGATCCAACGTAAGAATTCTAAAGTTTTGGTGCACTGACAGACAATTTAACATCTTTATCTCTTTATATTGCCTTAGTAAATATCCATGGGTGTAGCTTTGCTAAAAGTCTGATTATTTCACAGGCTTACTGTCCTGATCCATCAAAGTACTTCAAACCTATAATCCCCCTTCCGAGATCAAAGTCGGCAAGCATGTTGATGATGACGGATGAGACTTTGGTCGGTACAGCATTGATCCCATATTATGTAGCGAAAGCAATGACACCTTTCCCATTTGATGCAGAAACAGATATGCCTGTTGATTGATTCCTCTTATTGATCAAATGAACTTTAGATGACAATCTACTACTACACTTTAGATTCCTTTATCGATAAATGAAGAATCTGAAAGTGTTTATATTTGCTAAATAAAGAATTTTATGTTTTTAGATGATATTCTACTTCTACACTTCAAATTTTTGATCGCTGTCATACATCTAGTATCATGAATTATGTGTTAGATTAAGTTGTACTCCCTACCACTGTACCAAAATTCTAGCATTTGACATAGTATCAAAATCACTTAGGTTTAATCTTTCTGGTTTATTTTGAAGGATTATGCAAAAAGGAAAATAAAAACTATCATTGCGTTAATTTTACATATTTGGTCAGCTGGATGGGTTTGCTCTGCTTCATTTCTATTGTTTCAGTCCTGATACTAATACTGCACTTTTATGTGCTCTGAGTTTCTGTTTTCAGTCCTGATACTAACACTATACTTTTATGTGTTTTGAGTTTAGATCTGGTAATTTTTACATGGGTTTCGTGCTTGGGTATCTGGGTTTATAATACTACATTTTTGTATTTGTTTTTCTTGATATCCAGTTTGGGTTGCTTTTCTTGATTTATACTCCAATGTCCTAACTAAGCTACATGATTGACTCATTGTTGAATCATGAGATCATTATATGTTTTGAGTTCAGAACTGGTAACGTAGATAAATTGATATATTTCTTTAGTTATAATACTCCTAGTTTTGGTTGTTGGAGGAAATTTTGAACTATAATGTTCAAGATAGTAAGTTCTAGATCTTCAAATGATACTCAAGATAGTTACTACTTGTGGCTTAAAATAGTGTGAGCTACATTTTCGGTCCGAGATTCTACTGTCCATTATGTGAACTTCTAAATTAACTATTGTTGTATTGCTAGAAATCAATAGTCCTCTAGCTAGTGCATTTCATGAAGTCTTGGACTTGGTGATTAGTGCTGCTATGTAAGTAATTTGCACTTGCATTGGCACTTATTTATTGGATCATTTTAGTCTATTTGTATGGTTAGCGTGATGGAGCTTCCCTGTAAATATGTGACAATAAGATTAGCCCAGAAATTATAATTATAATTTATATTTTAGATAATTTTTATTTATTAATTATTTGTCAATTACTTGTGTGAATGGAAAATTTATATAGGTTTAAATGAGAATTATTTGTGGTAAAAAAAAGGGAGGTAATCATATCTACGTTTAACACATCTCCAACCAACATCTACTTTCAACAACTATTAAAAGCTAAGCTGTTCGGGAAAATCCACTTAATCATATATCAAATTTGTGTAATATTTCTGGTGCAGAACAACATACATTACAAAAATACTGTTAAATAGCGACGAACTTTAGCGACGGAAGTGAATCACTCGCTAGCGATGGACTAGCATCTTACTAGAAACAAATAATTTTTATAAAATAAAATTTAAATTTACGTCGCTGTGTATGTCACTAGTCCGTGCGTAAGTCTATACCGACTGATTAGCGACGAAATACTTCTGTCGGTAGCTATGACTAAAACTGTCATAGAACCCTCTCCTTCTCATTCTCAAATTTTACTTTCCCAAAATCTTCTCCTCCTCCTCTTGACCCCCATCCTACGATCCCTTCCTCCTCTCAACCCCACTCCTCCTCTGGTATCCTCCTTCTGACGTCCCTGCTTTTCCAATCTCCTTCTCCACCCGACCCTACTGCAACCGCTCTCCTCCTCCTTCTCCACTGGTTCCTCCCTCACATGGCGACCCTCTCTCCAAAAAGATGCCCCCTCCTCCTCCCACTATACTCCTCCACCGATATCCTCCTACTACTACTCTAGTGTCCTCCCTCGCACGATGATCCCCCTTCTACCTGACACCCCCTCCGGCCAAACTCTCCTCCATCGAATGTAAACCCTAACCCTCATTGCTATTTTATTTACTTTTTGGAGGACATATAAATTTGGATTTTGGTGTTGGACACATATAGACACGATACATTGGACATGGACACGAGAATACAACATGGACACTGGTCGATTCCGTATTCATATTCGAATTTTTGGTTATTGTTTGAAATTTTGGATATTGGATTCAGATATGCGAATTTGTTTTGGATATTATGAAACATGGATACGAATTTTGATATTAATATATATGGATACGAATTCAAGATATCCCATTATAATTTTCGATTTTTAGATATTATTCAAAATTTGTGATATTGGATTCAGATATCCGAATGTTTTCGAATATTAAGATATTTGAATCCGTTAATATTAAATATCTTTCTTAAATATATTTTAACACTAGGGTGGTGTTATAGGATTATCAATACTATAATATATATTGGATTGTGAATAGTAATTAGTTGTTAACATAGTTTGTAGAAACGATAGATACCGATCTGATATGGCTGATACAAATTCGATCCGATATCAATACTCATAGGAATGGTCTGATACCGATTTCGATAATGATACTGTTAACCTTGGTTATTACAATTCGATAGTAAATTAGAATATTTTTATTATTTAAGTTTTTTTGATACTTTTATTTACAATATATATGGTAGGTACATGCATAATTGGTTTAAACAACGAGTTGATACTTAGTTGACCCTTCGTGAATGTACATTTGACGACATAACAGCAATATTGGTTTGACAGAAGATTTCAATGTGGCGTCAAAAAATTTCTTAGATATGCCAGTAGTCAAACTTATTTCATGGATGTGAGGCTCATAAAGTGCCCTTGTGTTAAATGTAATATATAATATACCATTGAAAGAAGTTGATCTCGTGAGAGAGCACCTCTACAAGAAGGGTTCGTGCTGAACTACAACTAGTGGACGGCTCAGGATAACCTTTGGTTCCATAATATCAGTTCTCCTTCAATACGGTGATGGAAGAGTCCACTCTCAGAGATTACTTCGAATATCGACATCGAAACTTGGCACGTTAGTTGGTATTTGATTCGGTCGGTCCAAGTTTTGATCTGGAGGATCCGAATCTTGAGGCAAAGTAGTTCTATGATATGTTCAAGCATGTCGATACTCCGTTATATCCGGGCTGTGATTCTTATTATGTCATGTCGGCGGTGATGCAGCTGTTGAACCTCAAGTCTGATTTTAACTTACCATAGGAATGCTACGAACGAATAATTCAATTTGTTAGAGACTTGTGGCCAAAAGGATCGAAGGATGTGAGACTCATCTCACAGTATTCGTATTCGTACAGATACGTATTTTATATTGTATTCTGTATTTTCTTGGACTTCGAAGAACTGGGAAAAAACTAAAATTTTGAGACATTTCTGGAAAATTGGCATAATATTGGCATACCGGTCTGTACCGATAGAATAGTGAGGATATTTTGATGAAGAGTGAGGATACAACTATTACCCAATGGATATTTAATTTTCTTCTGGACGGTTGAGAATTTTTTTTGAGGGTGTCCACTTCTTAATGGTGCTTGGAGGCATGCCTCCAAGGGGGCTCGATCTCGCGCCACTGCGCCGGGGTGCTCCACCATTCCCAATAGGCTACGGCCACTGGGATGGTTGATATTGATCATGATCGAGTCACGTATCATGATCGGACGGTCACGATTAATTCACCTTCTCTGTATATACGATTACGTTTCTTTTCGATTTTTTTACTTTCTTTATCCACTCTTCATTCCTTCTCATTTCTATTTTGTATACCTCGGGAGTTGGAGTTTTGTCCCGAGACCTTAGAGTGTGGTTTCTGAACCTCTCTTGTTGGTGGAGTTGAAGAGTAGGCTAGGAGCTTTATTAGGCAAGTATATCTTGCCGAACTACTGCACGTATATTATTGCTTTATTTTGGTTTTTGTTTTCTTACTGTCGTGGTAGTCCAGTATTTCCTAGATTGCCTTACTAAATATGTTTCTCTTATTATTATTGTCATTTTTCCCATCTCGAAATTTGGTTTGAGCTAGGTTTTAATTTCCAGTAAAATCATGATATTTACTTAGTAGGAAACTCTGTAACGGAAACGATACCGAAGTGATTGCCATGAGACAGGCCACGCACGACCTTCTTATAGTATTTTTTTCATAGTTATACTGATTTTAGCAACTTTCAGGATGAGATTTGGTTACAAGAACTTATTTCAAGCCTTTAGTGTTGTTTTTTGGGCTAGAATCGGTATTGTAATGCCTATGGTTCGTATTACGTATTTCTGGAATACGTGTACGTATTTATTCTTGTATTGTATGATTTTCTGGCTTGGCATTTCCTTCTTGGCTTGGCTTGGTTTATTCTTGGCCCGGGTTGGCTTGGTTCGGTTGGCATTATTTTGGTTCATCATGAACCATGGATAAACCCCCTACCTACCACCACCTTTGATATTTATTGCCATTTCTTCTTTCTCTCTCTTCATTACTCATCTTCTTCTTCCCCATTACTTCCTTACCTACCAAAGAGAGGGAGAGAGAGGTCTAGGCAAGTACAACTTGCTTCCACAAGAGCGCTCATTTTATTATTTCATTAGCTTCTCCTCATGTTTCTAAGACACATTAGAACTTGTCATTTTCCATTTTGAGGCTTTAATTTTGTAGATCTAAGAATTAGTTATTTTCGGATTTTGGTGGTTTTGATTTATCAAACTTCCTTGTTTTCAAGTTTTTATGGTTCCATGTTGTAGAGAATTTTATTCTACTCAATTTTGACCTTTGGAAAGTTGGATTTGGACTTATTTTGACCAAGTTATGGACTTTTGAAGCTTTGGGTTCAACCATGGAGTTCCTGCTGATTTGGAGAAGACAGTGAGCAGTGCACGAGCTTTTTAGCTTGTGCCACTGAGCTGCGCGCGCTCTTTAGCGCAGCGCAGTCGACCCCATACGCTGCCTTTTGGAGGCGTATGACTCGCATACGCTCGCTTGCTTGACAAGGAGTCGTATGGACCCTATACGCTGCCTTTTGGGAGCGTATGACTCGCATACGCTCGCTTGCTTGACAAGGAGTCGTATGGACCCCATACGCTACCTTTTGGGAGCGTATGACTCGCATACGCTTGCTTGCTTGACAAGGAGTCGTATGGACCCCATACGCTGCCTTTTGGGAGCGTATGACTTGCATACGCTCGCTTGCTTAATAAGGAGTCGTATGGAGTACATACGCTGCCTTTTGGAGGCGTATGACTCGCATACGCTTGCTTGCTTGACAAGGAGTCGTATGGGGTACATACGCTGCCTTTTGGAGGCGTATGACTCGCATACGCTCGCTTGCTTGACGAGGAGTCGTATTGAGTACATACGCTGCCTTTTGGAAGCATATGACTTGCGTACGCTGACTTGAGCGTAGCCTGACTTGAGCGTAGCCTGACTTGATCGTAGCCTGACCTGAGCGTAGCTTGACCTGAGCGTAGCCTGATTACCCTGGATCTTCTATAGCCTTGTATATTGATATTTTATTAGATATTTAACGTCCATTTTATATCCTTACGCCTTTTGTCCTGAACTTGATAATCATAAATTTACTTGATATGTTTGGAATTGATAATTGAGCATGATGTGATTGTGACCCGTAGTGGTGCACTCCTGACATAATAACCTGACATGACCTGATAGTGGCCCGTCGTGGCGCACTCCTGACTAGTACACTTGATATGATAAACCTGACATGATTATCTCGAATAACTGTTGCGACGGCTACCTGACATGACATGACCTGTATAATTAATCTGGACACCGTGGGCGATTGTGTTTTTATAAATAAACCAGTCCTGTCTTGCATCATGTCTAGGACATGGACTCCTGAGTACCACGGTCAGGAGTACCTACTAAAATGGACTAAGGCTAATAACTAGATTAATACATTAGTCATGACGAGATTTTCCAGCTACAGGCAATCCCATTACCTGGGCACGCCTTGGGATCTGTAGCTTGCCGTCGAGTAGGGCACATTTCTAGCACACTGTCATGTGTTGCACCCTTCAAGCTACCTAAGGGTACATTCGTTTCCCGAACGATGTACCCACCTGAATTCAACTCTAATCATTTAACCCGGATAACCTGGATGGTCTGCAGGGCTTGTGGCTGTGGAATAATCTCACTGCATTTTGTTAGTAATTAGACTTGTGACAACCCTAGTTAGTTAAAGTATCAAGCCGTAGTTCTTGCTTGGCCGTGAAGTGATTGGACGGAGTCTAACCAGTCTAGTCTTGCCCTGATCCTGTTCCAGATTACTCCATGACCAGAATGCTTGCATTTATTTTACCGATAAATGGTGAGAATTCCAAGTTCTGTTCAGACGAAGGGTTACAACCCCGGTCCTTGTTTGGTTTACGGGTTGTAACCTAGTTATCTGAAAAGTTCCATAGTTATCTCGTCGTATATCATCCTGGTGTATTTTCTTTATTTCCAGTTCTTACTTTATTTTTATCTTGTGCTGATTGCTGGTTTTAGTTCTTAAGTGAAGCCTCCTTTGTGGCACTTGCTCTTTCTGGGGTCTGATCCAGCTGATTTTGTGTGGCCAGATTTCGGAGCAGCTCCAGAGGATCTACCGACCCCCCAGCCAGATGGTGGCCACTAGACGGAACCCTGGCAACGAGTGGGTTATTTTTGGCTCTCCCACTCTATTGTAAAATATTCTTTTGAGGCGTTTAGCCGACGAGCACATGTTTAGCTCGATTGCACTTACTTACTGTCTGCCTACGGGCTGTAACA